>CABEEJ010000543.1:196709-212848 GCA_901482245.1 Timema douglasi
GCACCGCGTCTTACTACCCGTTCGGGTTATACGCACTTACGCTAATGTGTAATGGTAGGGTGATTGTGAGATGAAATGGAGGACCTACAGTTTAACGTGGAATCCGAACCACGGTGGAGGCCTGGCATTCCCCACATTCACAAGATGTCTTGTCAGAGGTGAAGGAAGGGTTTGGTAATCAGATAAATCTGTGCCGGGACCGAGGATTGAACCCCGGCCGCCAGCACAGAAGTCTGACACCTTACCCCTAGACCGCCAAATCACCCCAACTTTTTAGATGAACTTTAAATGAGTTGGTATATATTTCTAAAATGCCAACTTTTATTGACTTTTCATCAATGTTGGTTGTCGAAAGTGGGCTTCATATAAAAATCAGACTTTATTTGTGAAGTTCCTTTGCCTGAAGGTCGAGAAGCTTATGGAAAGGGGTAACCCTCTTATAGCTTAAAGGGGAATTTAGATCCTTAAGAACATTTGAAGGATTTAATCCTCTTTTCAGTTAGATTCTGAGTGTGGGGATAATTAGCCGTTTGGTGAGGCTAGGGTCCTTTCGATTCAAAAGAGTGGGTGGGATTAGGGGCGGAGGGGGGCGAAGGGGGTTTAGGGTAATCTGCCGAGACGTAGGTTGATGCAAACAGTTACTACCCACCGGTAAAGAGAAAGAAGTGGCCAGTTTCATAGTCAGATTTAGTACGCCTCAAGTGCGGCGCTATACTACAGTGGCCCTATGACTTCTTTGGTGCTGACTGACAGCTCACAGCTGACAGTCAACATTTAGGTATATAACTAAATTATGACTGTCAGAAGTGACAGCTGCTAAATACATGTTTTTGCAGATCATATGGTTCGGCGTAGAGATACATAATTTGGTCTGGTAACTTTTCAAAGCTTTTATCTGTCAGCTGTGAGCTGTCAGTCAGCACCAAAGAAGTCATAGGGCCACTCACTGTAAATACAAGAAATCTACGATCTACCTGGAATGGAATGGGCCAGGCCTCAAATGCTGCGCTACGCCTTGACTATGAAACTGGCCCAAGGTTTCAGTTTAGTTGAGAATGAAAGTTAGTACAAACTCTGAGTTAAACTTTTTTTTTTCCCTCCACTGCGTCCCACTTTTCTTCCGGATGTATTTAATTACATTAATAGCCGCATCACTAATGGTAGGTAAGATTCGTCTAATCTGTTTTTTGTCGGGGTTTGAATCCCGACTGGATGTACTGAGGGTAGTTTACAAAAATAATGCTTTTTTCACTTTCCACTTGACGCGAATGTGGGTACACTTCCTCTAAACCTCTAACCCTTCTCGCGTATACTAAGTCATTGTAGTTAAAATGCGGACATTCCGTACAAGGGAATGATAAGCGCTGGGAAAATAATAATTCTACTGGGATATCGACGAGGAAGATAGATTTTTTGAGAAGAAATATACCAGCATTCGGGTGAAGAGAAGATGGGAAAACCATTTAGGGAAAATATAATTCACTACTTATCGTGCTGAGATTCGAACCCCTGACACCGGCAACCCACACTAGATTGACTTGAAGTTTATTCAGCGAGCCACGTATAATATAAAAGCCGTTCAAAATTAGAGAATATGATAGCATAGAAAACGACATCGGATTTTCGGTGAAACTTTTCGTTGTGCTTCGTCACTTTATATAGGCCTATAAGGTCATTTCGGTATATTTTTCGCTATTTTCTTCTTCTTAATTTCATCAATTTTTTTAGATGATTTTCAGTTTAGGTTTTAATTTTTAAAGCAATTTGAATTTATATAAAATCATGATTTGTTTTTTATTGCGAGACACGTAATTAACTCCATGTTAATGAGGTTTGTTGGTTCTTCTACTAGCAATTCAATTCAACAAGAATTTACTGGAGGCTACCACAAATCGTTATTATAGTTGCGAATTCTTGGTAATAATTGAACAATTTCGTTAAAATGTCATGATTTCTTTTATTTATTTATATATATTTAATTGTAAATATTTCATGAATATTTTGCGCATTGCCAAAAAAAGTTGTGTTCATCCATTAGTCCTGGATTCACTTCCCGCCAAGGCCGAAAAAAAAAAATTTAGTGACATGTGGGGGTTTCCCTTCCACAGGATAAACTAACGGCTGGGAGGCTGGATGTTGTGTCTGTTTTAGATATAAGATAATTTCGAAATCGTGTGTTGATATAATCAGTCGGTTTAGAAAGTGCACGTTAAATACCTCAAATAGAAAAATACAACTATTTTCTATCAAAATGCCGATTCGGCGTATGAGATAGTTTCATTTATATGTTCTAGTAAATAATTTAAATTTTAATTATTTTAACGTAATTTTATAAACAATAGCGGTATTACTTGTATCTGATGTGCGCTATCAGTTTTTAGAATCTGTCTCAAACTAACCTTTAGTCAAATTAGTCGGCATAGTGTGCTTTATTTACCGAAGCGCGACTTCAAGATTAGACATTATAAAGTACAGTCCGGTTTTGCTCAGAAAAGAAACTTTTTTAGCACTCACAAAAAAGCACTGAAACAATAATGTGATATTCATACGTCAATCTGAACTGTGTACAACTGTCAGGTTTGATGGATTAATAAGCCACTGTAGCCCACATCGCGCGTCTTGGCACACATCCAGGCGACATTATTGTATTCTGTAAGGTAACTTGGCTATTATTTATTTTACGAGGGTGGAGCGGGGGGGGGGTTGTTTTAAAGGAAAGGAGATAATCTATTAACATTTCGAACGCAATGCCGCGTCTTTTGGAAGGGTATTAATCTTTTACCAGCAGCTTATGAAAGTAGACTATACAGCCTTCGGACACAGTATGTTCTAGAGAATGTGTATGTAGCGGTATTTGTAAGTCTATTGTCTTGTCACCCTGTTTGTACCAGGAGTGAGGGGATGTAGCAGTAGTTGTAAGTCTATTGTCTTGTCACCCTGTTTGTACCAGGAGTGAGGGGATGTAGCAGTAGTTGTAAGTCTATTGTCTTGTCACCCTGTTTGTACCAGGAGTGAGGGGATGTAGCAGTAGTTGTAAGTCTATTGTCTTGTCACCCTGTTTGTACCAGGAGTGAGGGGATGTAGCAGTAGTTGTAAGTCTATTGTCTTGTCACCCTGTTTGTACCAGGAGTGAGGGGATGTAGCAGTAGTTGTAAGTCTATTGTCTTGTCACCCTGTTTGTACCAGGAGTGAGGGGATGTAGCAGTAGTTGTAAGTCTATTGTCTTGTCACCCTGTTTGTACCAGGAGTGAGGGGATGTAGCAGTAGTTGTAAGTCTATTGTCTTGTCACCCTGTTTGTACCAGGAGTGAGGGGATGTAGCAGTAGTTGTAAGTCTATTGTCTTGTGACCCTGCTTGTACCAGGAGTGAGGGGATGTAGCAGTAGTTGTAAGTCTATTGTCTTGTGACCCTGCTTGTACCAGGAGTGAGGGGATGTATCAGTCTATTGTCTTGTGACCCTGCTTGTACCAGGAGTGAGGGGATGTAGCAGTCTATTGTCTTGTGACCCTGCTTGTACCAGGAGTGAGGGGATGTAGCAGTCTATTGTCTTGTGACCCTGCTTGTACCAGGAGTGAGGGGATGTAGCAGTCTATTGTCCTGTGACCCTGCTTGTACCAGGAGTGAGGGGATGTAGCAGTAGTTGTAAGTCTATTGTCCTGTGACCCTGCTTGTACCAGGAGTTAGGGGATGTAGCAGTAGTTGTAAGTCTATTGTCTTGTGACCCTGCTTGTACCAGGAGTGAGGGGATGTAGCAGTCTATTGTCCTGTGACCCTGCTTGTACCAGGAGTGAGGGGATGTAGCAGTAGTTGTAAGTCTATTGTCCTGTGACCCTGCTTGTACCAGGAGTTAGGGGATGTAGCAGTAGTTGTAAGTCTATTGTCTTGTGACCCTGCTTGTACCAGGAGTGAGGGGATGTAGCAGTCTATTGTCCTGTGACCCTGCTTGTACCAGGAGTGAGGGGATGTAGCAGTAGTTGTAAGTCTATTGTCCTGTGACCCTGCTTGTACCAGGAGTTAGGGGATGTAGCAGTAGTTGTAAGTCTATTGTCTTGTGGCCCTGCTTGTACCAGGAGTTAGGGGATGTAGCAGTCTATTGTCCTGTGACCCTGCTTGTACCAGGAGTGAGGGGATGTAGCAGTCTATTGTCTTGTGACCCTGCTTGTACCAGGAGTGAGGGGATGTAGCAGTCTATTGTCTTGTGGCCCTGCTTGTACCAGGAGTGAACGGAATCTTGTCTCGGATCGATAAGTGCATATCCCCTCCCTGTGCAAGTGTCTGGCGTTGCTGGCCGCGGCGCTTGTTCCAGGCCAAGTGCAGCTGTTGCAACCTGCTTGCGATAGGGAGCAGACTTTCTTACCTACATCTGGGCTCTAATCTAAGCATAGATCACGCTAATATGACAGGGGATTAAAAAGTTTGTATCTAGAGGAGAGTGTAGCCGCATTTGCGTGAAGGGAGATTGACAAATCATTCAATTTTTAAAGATGTACCAACCTATTGCGCTCGACAGGGATTTGAACCCCGACCTTTCAGTCACCGTTAATCCAGACTAAAACGAGCGTGTATTACTGATCAACTTTTTTAGGGTTTCACCTGAGCTCTGCCCTGATTTAGTCCGGAAACTACGTTCTGGAATGTCTTATTTCGTAGCAGGATCCTAAGTGTAGATCTTTATCAGGATAAAAGGCTTCTTTACCAAAATCAGGGTATACTTCCCCGACCTAAAATTAGGTTTAGTTTTCCGTGCTCCGGGTATCACTACCCGTCCGGGCTATCCGTTTATTTACACCGCTGGGTAAAGTGAGAGGAAGTTAAAATTTAGAAGTAGTTCCGCGTTTGCGTTCAAGGACAGTGGGAAAACATTTAGTTACAAAAAAAAAAACCTCATTACACCCGGCTAGGATTTGAACCCCGTCACCGACAGAGCAGGCGATGTCGACTCATTTATCCCGCGTGTCCATCATTGCAGGAAACTTTATCTAACCTCCATTGTATCCGACTGGGATAGAACTAAGGCCCCCCTGGTCTCAGTCGGATTCACCATCCGTGCGGCTAACCCAAGTTTGCTGCCAGTCTCGAAAGAGAGTGTGTGACATAGTCCCTTGTGCGTCAAAACGTGAGGCCATCCACCCCGTCGTCACATAGCCCCTTTTTCCGCTGAGTTGAGCTCTAGTTCGGCGATCATTGAATAACAAAACTACTCAGAATGAGCGCCCCCCCCACCCCCCTCCCGCTTTGGACGCGGATCCGTGAAGCATATTTTGAGTGTGGGATGATCATACCGGGAAACAAAATACAATAATTGACTCAACATGTTTTGTTAAAAGTTATTTGTTTGATGGTGCGCTCTAGTGCCGGTTTGCTGGACAGGTGCGACTTTACCTGATTGATTCTAGGATTAGCACAACCATGCTGGGGACTTATCGTAATTAGTTATAAAACAAATATGTTATAAACTCGTCATTTGTCTTGATTAAGCTAATTTCGATACAACCACCTATGTGATTTATTCTAATTTATTCCATTACAACCCCAACCACTTAGATGACTTGTCCTAATTAATTCGACAACCCCAACCACATAGCTGGCTTGTCCTAATTAATTCGACAACCCCAACCACATAGCTGGCTTGTCCTAATTAATTCGACAACCCCAACTACATAGCTGGCTTGTCCTAATTAATTCCACAATCCCAACCACATAGCTGGCTTGTCCTAATTAATTCGACAACCCCAACCACATAGATGACTTGTCATAATTAATAATACAAGAAACACGCATGCGGTAATTAGCTTTTAATGAAAGAAAATTGACCCTATTTATCAATTTTATACATTTTAAACTTTATCAGAAATATTTGATACGAATTATTTTTATATGATCTTTTTTTATGATTCATTGCGCAACTGTGCTTAATTTACGACTTTGGTAGTATTTTTAATGGCCTGTGAAGTGAAAACGAATAAAAAATAGGCCGATTCACTCAAGTAAGATAACTCTCTGTATATCACGCCTCAATGGACGGTCATAGTTATTAACGACTTATAACAGGAACAAATAGACTTTAGCATTCACGCAAACAAAATACAGTGCAGACCATATCAGACAAGTTTTATTAACATAATAGATTATTTTTTTAAAAAACATCATTTTTATATACATCTATGTTATTTACGCTGCTCTAAATTTGGCGATCCCTTTTGTTGTATTGTCCTATCTAGTAGGCGCTGAGAAAGCAGGAGTTATTTGTGACATTAAATATACGCCATAACCAGTATCAGCCCAAACTGTAAATTATTGCAGGAATAGCTTCTTGCTTTGAATGCTACATTTTACACGAATTTATGGCTTCACGGCAGGCCTATTTTTCGAGGTCAAGATCTGAAAACAAGCTAGTGTTATATATATCTAACAATTCCGCAAACTGGACATATCTCAAGATAATCGGAATTAAGCTACGTTCGCCGCTATCAGTCAGGCTGCGAGAAACTAGTAGAAGTTACTATACTATAGTCAAAGCTATTTCTTTTAGCTTATCACACAACCTTCAAAAGGCTGATTAGGCCAAACGTAATTGCGATTAGTTAGAAATACGCACGCACGCACGCGCCCACACACACACACATGTCGCCACCCTAGCGAATATTATTATTAGCACCGCGTCTTACTACCCGTTCGGGTTGTACGCACTTACGCTAATGTGTAATGGTAGGGTGATTGTGAGATGAAATGGAGGACCTACAGTTTAACGTGGGATCCGAACCACGGGGGAGGCCTGGCATTCCACACATTCACAAGATGTCTTGTCAGAGGTGAAGGAAGGGTTTGGTAATCATATACATATTTGCCGTGACCGAGGATTTAACCCCGGCCGCCAGCACAGAAGTCTAACACCTTACCCCTAGACCGTGCTGGCTTATAAATAACAAAGAATATCTTTTGCGCAAGGCTCACTAATGTTTTCTAACTCTGATATAATGTTTCTCTAAAGGTCAATAAGCTTTTTCCTTTTGTCTTTCTCTCCCCTCCCAACCAACGAGCCACAGTAAAAAGCTGAATGAATGAATAGCGGATAATTGTGACCCCACAACACCCTTTTGACGATTAGCAACTTGGTTCAATCCTCGGTCCCGGCACAGATTTATCTGATTACCAAACCCTTCCTTCACCTCTGACAAGACATCTTGTGAATGTGAGGAATGCCAGGCCTCCACCGTGGTTCGGATTCCACGTTAAACTGTAGGTCCTCCATTTCATCTCACAATCACCCTACCATTACACATTAGCGTAAGTGCGTATAACCCGAACGGGTAGTAAGACGTGGTGCTAATAATAGTAATAATAGATTATCAACTTGAAAAATCAACACTTTCATTGAAAAGTAAATATTCACTAGCTAAATAAAAGCAAACTCTACACTACACTTCTTGAAGATAATAATGTCACGCAGGGTCCGCCGGAGGTCAGACAAACCTCAGCATGCTGTCCATCACTTTCCTCAGCATAGATCATCTAATTATTTCCTCCACAACCCATATTATACAAAGGGTATATACTATTGTCCGTTTTAAAACGTGTTTTTGAGTATCTATTCAACAGAAATAGAGAATTTCGTGTAATATCTGGGCCTGGATTTACCAAAAGGCGCATGCGCCTTTGCAATTTTTAAAAATGTTATAAAATATGTTATCAATGTAACACAAGCTTAAAATGACTAGTATAGATAAAGTACTTTATAATGAATAACGTTGTTTGAAAAGTAACACGTAATATTTCGACTCTAATTTAATTACTATATAAAGAAAATGTTAAGAAACAGGTATTTGGATTGCTTATGATTTTAATTATAAATTTTACCCGCTTCGATGGCCGCATGGTGTTAGATGACAGGGAGCTTGAGGTTAGAATCCCGGTTGGGTGTACTGAAGATGGTTTTCCACTCTCCCTCCATGCATATGCAGGCACACTTCCTCTAAATATAACCTTAATCCCTAAAACCATCAGCTTAATTAGTACCTAAACGTATAACCCGAACGGGTAGTAAGACGTGTTGCTAAGAGGGAGAGAGGAGAAATTATAAATGTTAAATAAACTAGCATTGAGTTTGCAAGTAAATTTTTCACATGGATTGGTACAATAAAACTGCAAATGCTGACGTTATGATGACGTCACCATATTATTATTATTAGCACCGCGTCTTACTACCCGTTCGGGTTATACGCACTTACGCTAATGTGTAATGATAGGTTGATTGTGAGATGAAATGGAGGACCTACAGTTTAACGTGGAATCCGAACCACGGTGGAGGCCTGGCATTCCTCACATTCACAAGATGTCTTGTCAGAGGTGAAGGAAGGGTTTGGTAATCAGATAAATCTGTGCCGGGACCGAGGATTGAACCCCGGCCGCCAGCATAGAAGTCTGACACCTTACCCCTAGACCNATGAAATGGAGGACCTACAGTTTAACGTGGAATCCGAACCACGGTGGAGGCCTGGCATTCCTCACATTCACAAGATGTCTTGTCAGAGGTGAAGGAAGGGTTTGGTAATCAGATAAATCTTTGCCGGGACCGAGGATTGAACCCCGGCCGCCAGCATAGAAGTCTGACACCTTACCCCTAGACCACCAGGTCACCGACGTCACCATAGTTTTTGTCACCAGTTTGTTCGATGTTTAGTTAATAGAGAAATGAAGCAAATTTAATTAGGACATATTGGGGAGCATCTTGGGCGCAAATTTATTATCGACTCCCAAGTTACGAGGCGGTTATCATCTTGTAACAAAACTATTTCTATTCATACCGTAAGCTCAGTCTTTCAAACTTGAATAAATCACAGAACAAAAATAACATTGTACCATTCCCCAAAGCATTGTGATGTATTTACATTCTCGTGATGTTTAGGCAAATAGTAAACACTGTGTGTGTGTGTAAAATTATTTCCCTCTCAGAGGAACATAGATGAAAATGGCTAAAAAGAATCGGATGCTTAACCCATAAAGCGTGAAACAATTCGCACTTATATATAATAGAACATTTTGTAAACAATTTCATGAGTTGGAAAGGTTTCAAAACCGACGCACCAACAGTACAGGTTGGTGATAAATAGTTTCTAGGGTTGGCGACATTGGGGAATCCCCCGCGCTTGATAGTTGTCGCTAGCCGATGTAC
This sequence comes from Timema douglasi, assembly GCA_901482245.1. Taxonomy (NCBI): domain Eukaryota; kingdom Metazoa; phylum Arthropoda; class Insecta; order Phasmatodea; family Timematidae; genus Timema; species Timema douglasi. The sequence goes on from CABEEJ010000543.1 coordinate 205,882, forward strand.
CGCAACCGCGTATCTACGAATCCGTGTAAGTCGAAGACTTAAGTGTATTTCTGTGGCTGGGGTCACGTGACAAGCTTTAAACCAATCACGAGATTTCCGCCTCAACGGCGCGAGCTGTTGTGTTTTAAAGTTCAACTCATCCAGTGTTGCCAACTCTATAGTCTCTAGCGATAATACATGGATCTAAAGTGGATGGTATTTTTTTACCGGTACGATACTAATTTCTGACATTATATTGATAAACCCACCGATTTTCGTAAAAAAAAAGAATTGATGTAAAATTTGTTACTTTATAGCAAAGTCGCAGGATATTACTTTTTAGAAATTCTCCTAAAATTGGATTGTACAGGTGGTGAAATTATATCAAAAGTAGTATCCATATCGTACAGTTGGCAACAATGAACTCATCTCTACTTCGCTCACTCGGGCTGAGATCTTCGGCGACGGTAGGACCAACCAAATCTCAAGACTAGCCGTCTCAAATCAGTGCGCATGCGCTGTAGAGCTAGAAGCAAGGAAGACAGCTTCATTGGATGTTGCGAGAAGATTTGAAGAAACCCGTTAATGTAAAGCGTGTGTATCGGATTGTGTCACGACACAGCTTTATATTATTATTATTATTATTAGCACCGCGTCTTACTACCCGTTCGGGTTATACGCACTTACGCTAATGTGTAATGGTAGGGTGATTGTGAGATGAAATGAAGGACCTACAGTTTAACGTGGAATCCGAACCACGGTGGAGGCCTGGCATTCCTCACATTCACAAGATGTCTTGTCAGAGGTGACACAGCTTTATAATTTGTAAACATATATCATGACAATAATCTAAAATGTATGATTATCCACTAGAAAATAAAATATGTTGATAATCAGCTGTTTCTAGTTAGTGTTGAAAAGCATTATGTTGTCAACATATAGCCTGATACTTGTTCAGAGATTTAATAGGCTAATATTTCATAGATAGGTATAGATAATGTTATCTATGAAAGTGAAAGTTGCAGATCACTTGACTTTAGGTATGAATATATAAAAATGGCTCAGTAGCTTTTATAACTGTTTGTAAACGTTCCTTTTTATCTGAATTGAGCTGTATGTTAGGCTCTATAATTTTTTAGCTTCGTGGCTTTTTTTTTACCAGCCGTTTGGGTTATAGGCATATACTAAATTACTCTAATGTGTTAGGTATTATTAAAGTTGAATTTAGAGGAAGTTTATCTACATTTGTGTGTAGTGAGTTTGGAAACCCATTTAGGGAAAATTCCTTCTCCAGTTTACCCGACCGGCATCGAACCTCGATCTACCCCCCTCCCCTCCCGATCCCCCGTCTTAGGCAGTAAGCTTTACCCCCAGCATATGAAAAAAAGGGTTTTGGTGTTCCTGGCGAATCAAATTTAAGGACTGATCTTCGAAATGATCAATATTACCAAATCGTTGACAACTAGAGGTACAGTCCAATTTTCATAGGAAGAGCCTTAAATGACAGAAAATACTATTTGATATAATTTCATGTATGCATTATATTATTATTGTTATTATTATACTATAAAGCCGCTGGCAATCTTATAGCTTCTAGCCTGTAACCGACGGAAAAATTACAAAAATCTAAAAAAATTAACTTTTATCCCCCGAAAATAATTCAAAATGGCGGAGCAACTTTAAAGTCAGTGCGGACCTTTCTTTGTAGGTCTCTTGAGGCTAAACGGTAAAACCTATCAAAAAACGGCTCTGGAATTACATTAGTTTACATCCACTTGCAAAGAAAACTCACTGCCCCGGTTTAAAGGCGGAACCCCCAATGAACAAAGCGAGTGTTAATATAAAACGAGGTGCATAAATAAAGGCGTCGATCAGCGTCGAACTCAGGTTTGGTGTTGGTGAGCGTGAGTTTAGGGCATTATTTTTACAGTTTTTATATCAAACCCTTTTTGGCCAAAATAAATCAAATATTTCTTCTATAGAAACATAGAGTTTAGTTTTCTGCACATGCTAATATCAACATTTCTTAAATATCTGTCAAAGGTGTTCTGTAATTTAATGACAGCTTTTTCTCTTAATTTAAAAAGTTTGTCACCAAATGCCGCTATGCTCATGACAGATATTCAACAACAGTTGAGGTTAGAAAGTGCAGAAAACTAAACTCTATGTTTCTTTAGAAGATATATTTGATTTATTTTGGCCAAAAAATGTTTGATATAAAAACTGCAAAAATTAATGCACTAAGCTCGCGTTCACTAACACCCCACCTTAAGGCTGGACTCTAAAAACGGATGCACACAGAGGGGCAGGGGGAGATATCGTGCAAGGTAGGGTGTAAAGCCCATTGGGCTAACCTCGCACGTGTGAGGGGTTTGAATGTGCATTATAGGCCTACACCCAACACGACAGATCGATCCGACGCTACCTTGTGTGCGTCGTGACGCCTTAACTGTGCATGTCACGTGACACCACAATATGGTGAGACGGTGGGGAGGGGGGGATCAAGTGATAATAAGTCCATGGCTAGATTTGCATCTTGGGGGTTAGGCTGACCTGATGATCTACCTGCGACCACACGTCGCCTTAACATCGACCCACTGATATGGTATTCTGTTATTAAATTCGAATACCTGAATAGTCTACCTACTTTCTACCCTAATATGTGTGCACTGCATCTTACTACTCGTCCAGGCTATCCGTATTTTTGTCACAAATGTGGTAGGTATGAGGAAGGTACAAAATGTGTCCGCACATGCGTGGTAAACCATTAATGAAAAGATTATCCTCTGTGCAACTTACCAGGATTTGAACCCCGACCTTCTCCGTCACTAGTAGACCAGACCAGACCAGATGAGATTTGACGCCTCGATATGGTTCAAAGTTATTAGATATACTTTTACGTATTCATACGTAAACTCTTGTGATCTACAGCTGTCATTTTTGATGTACAGTAGCCCCATGGCTTCTTTGGTGCTGACTGACAGCTTTGAAAAGTTACCAGACCAAATTATGTATGCCTACGCCGAACCATATGATCTGCAGAAACATGTGTCTAACAGCTGTCACCTCTGACGGTCAAAATTTAGGTCTATATCTAAATGTTGACTATTCTGAAAATTGAAAAATGACACCTGGACACGGGAATCGAACCCGGGTGTCATTTTTCAATTTTCAGAATATGATATCTAAAAGGTGTAATCCTCACTAAAATGCATTAACAATAGTTTCGGCTATTTGTTTCATTAAATGTTGACTGTTAGAAGTCAGCTGTGAGCTGTCAGCACCAAAGAAGCCGTGAGGCTACTGTACGGTAGATATCAATATATCTATAAAACAACACTAATAATAAAGTAAAAGGTTTTCAATTCTGTCTTTAACAATATATCTTTGTATTTTCTAAAGGGTGCTTCCTGTGAAAATTGGTCTGTAGCTACTGTAAGATAGTCATAGTAAGAGACTGATTTGACTTAAAAACCACTTGATCTATTTTCATACGCCAATCTATATGCTCTGCAGACTTACATCTGTTCTATTTGGCAGATGCTTCATTTTGTAACAGCTTTGATGTTCGCAACTATACAATAATCTGTCTACCTTCTTAAATACTTATTTTTCTTCGACGAGCTGAGTATTAGAATACAGATAGCTGTTTCGCCATTTCCTAACGGGGTAGTTTGTGAACCTGTGAATCCTGTCTCTACAAGGTTGATATATTGGAAACTGTTAGACGCTTTCTACAGTCTCTCAAGAGCTGAATACTAATGGCTCCGAACTGCGGCGGTCGTGGAATGGGGTCGCATCGTTTCTTTTTAGCACCGCGCCTTACTGTCAGCTTATATACTTAATACTCTGATGGTTTTAGGGATCAGGAAGGTTATATTTAGTTGAAGTGTACCCAAATTTACGTTGAGAGAGAGTGGGAAAATCATTTGAGGGGGAAAAAACCACCCTCATTACACCCGAACGAGAGTCGGACCTCTATGCCATCGCCAGTCTAGTCTACTACGAGAGTAGCGCGTCACAGACCACACGGCCACCGAAGTAGGTGCCTATTTTTGATTTATTTTTATTAATTCTGGCTTGGATGTATTCGGGATGTGTTAATCTGCAACAGGGTTTCTTTCAAACCGTGAGTTGAATCATGGATTTTATCTTTGGGTAGCGCGCCTGTATACAGAGTTGAGGGTCCTGGGTTCATTATCTCAACGCGGCTGAAAAATTAATATTTGGTGGTGAAAATTGGGCTTATATTTTCACAATAATGTATACGTCCGGGTGGATTCTTTTTGAAGCCAAAATTTTTCGTTTTTTTTTAACCAGTGAAATCACCAAGAGCAAAAAAACAACAACAACGGAAAATCAATGATTAGAATGGGAGGTTGTCTGATGAATGTATAAAGGAGATTTAAAACTTTTCATTAGAATTTCAAAAACATTTCATTAGAACGATTTTAGAAGTTGTGCCTATTTATAACATTCTTGAAACTTTTGAATACATTGGATTATTATTATTAGCACCGCGTCTTACTACCCGTTCGGGTTATACACACTTACGCTAATGTGTAATGGTAGGGTGATTGTGAGATGAAATGGAGGACCTACAGTCTAACGTGGGATCCGAACCACGGTGGAGGCCTGGCATTCCCCACATTCACAAGATGCCTTGTCAGAGGTGAAGGAAGGGTTGGTAATCAGATAAATCTGTGCCGGGACCGAGGATTGAACCCCGGCCGCCAGCACAGAAGTCTGACACCTTACCCCTAGACCGCCAGGTCACCCAATACATTGGAATAAATGAAAAACACACTGGGACATTAACTATGTTTTTTTCAAGCTATTATGTGATGCCTGAGTTTATAAATTTGCTCTACTCATTTAACTAATTTTCCATCACAATTCCTTATTTCTAAGAATTCATTATGTATATGTCTTTACCAATTTGATAAAAAAAAAGTCCTCAATTTTGCTCCAAAAAATATGTTAACCCTGAGTCTAGAGTACTGGATGCTATGTATGTAACCATTTATTTTAAGTCTTGTGTTTACATAATAATTGGGTTCGTAAAGTGTACCTTAAATGCACAAAAGTAAAAAAAAAAGAAAAATAAACCTAGCCAAGCCAGCTGACGCACGTGTCCGCTCGCTATCTATAACCGGAGGCCATTCCCGCCCGAATCGTTCGAACTGCCCGACCTTATGGCCCACACTGTACTCGAATACTTGCCTCGTTTTAAACTCTTGTCAAGGTCACCGATGTTCTATTGTTAGCCCCACGCGTGCTCAGGCTACACTCTCCGTGGACATTGTGTTTGTGTTTTAGTCCTATTGGTTTGTGGGTCTTGTCTCTTGAGTGGGACTTTCTTCCTAGCTCCGTGTCGGTGTCGGTTCATTCTCTTTTATACCTCTTTGGATCATGTTTACTTGATCGTGTTTTAAACCTCTTTGGATCATGTTTACTTGATCGTGTTTTATACCTCTATGTATCATGTTTATTCGACCATGTTTTAAACCTCTTTGGATCATGTTTACTTGATCGTGTTTTTAAACCTCTATGTATCATGTTTACTTGATCGTGTTTTAAACCTCTATGTATCATGTTTACTTAATCATGTTTTAAACGTCTTTGGATCATGATTACTTGCTCATATTTTCTACCTCTTTGGATCATGTTTACTGTCTCGTGTTTTCTAGGCTGCCTCTTTGGACAATCTTGACTTGCTCATTTTCTACCTCTATGTATCATGTTTACTCGATCGTGTTTTAAACCTCTATGTATCATGTTTACATGATCATGTTTTAAACGTCTTTGGATCATTACTTGCTCATATTTTCTACCTCTTTGGATCATGTTTACTGTCTCGTGTTTTCTAGGCTGCCTCTTTGTATCATGTTTACTTGATCATGTTTTCGACCTCTTTGGATCATGTTTACGTTCTCGATATAGGCAAAACTCAACAGAATTAGCAATTATTAAAGGCATTATAAAATTAACATATTGGGTTCGTAATAACATGTAATGCATAATATATATCTTAACTGTATTTTACATTCAAGGGGAAGAAGAGGCAATAGGAAGAATCCGGTCCCTAGTTATCCATCTTGCTCCGAATTGTGACACTACACGCTCGAATCAATAAACGTTTAGACCGAGAATGATCGTATCGAGACATCGCGGTGCGTGTTCCAGTTGTGTTTGGACGCAACTATGACCGTGCCCAGCGTTCGTGCCAAGCGGTGTTGTGTCTGGTATATTATGAAGAGATAAAGAGCCAAGCATATACTCTTTTTTTCAAGTTCGTCCCATATTCGACATCCCACCACCTTCTTTAGACTCCCCCTCCCCCTTTCATAGAACTTTATGGAGGCTGGGCACTAATATACACCCTCCCCTCCCCCTCCCAACCTTAGAATTACTAAAAATAATTTCTGGTGGCGAGCCAGGAGTTGTGTGATGAAACATGTTTCCCGGTCGAGTTGAATAATCGAAACCATTCGGGAAGATACATTTTTCGAAACACCACGTCTTACTGTCCGTTTGGTTTTAATAGCACGCGTGCTTCTTTCGATGGTATGTTTGGTATGAGTTAGGTTACATTTGAGTGCAAGCGTACCCGCATTTGCGTGCTGGGAGAGCGAAGAAGCCTTTAGGAGGGAAAAAACCCACAGTACACCCGACCAGAATTTTAATTTTGAACCCCGATCTCCCCGCGAGAGTGACTCCTTAGACTATACGGCCACCGAAGCGGGGTGCTAAGGATATTATTATTAGCACCGCGTCTTACTACCCGTTCGGGTTATACGCACTTACGCTAATGTGTAATGGTAGGGTGATTGTGATATGAAATGGAGGACCTACAGTTTAACGTGGGATCCGAACCACGGTGGAGGCCTGGCATTCCTCACATTCACAAGATGTCTTGTCAGAGGTGAAGGAAGGGTTTGGTAATCAGATAAATCTGTGCCGGGACCGAGGATTGAACCCCGGCCGC
>CABEEJ010000544.1:0-46228 GCA_901482245.1 Timema douglasi
GGCGCCATATCGTCTCGGGCTTAGGGCGTCCTCAAACCTAAATCCGCTACTGTAAATGGTTTCCATTATTCTTTTTCAAACAACAGTGATATGTAATACATTATACCATTAAAGTTTATACAAAAGTATCTACTTTCGAAGACATTTGTATTATATTTATATATTTGTAGTATATATATTCTTCAAGCCAAAGTGAAGTTAGTACATTAAAATGGCGCTCAACGTGAAGGCATTCCAGCAGAACGTAACAAATGACGTCTCGATAACGGCCGTCCAACTTTAGTACGTCACAATTGACGTCACAACGCGGGGCAGTTCCATCGTGTACGTTACAATGTCCCTTTGTAGATTTGATCAACTTCAATTGTTGGGATGTACCGCTCCTTGTCTCGACATCACGCCGTGCGTGTTTAAAAAAAATGCAAATGTCTTGGCACGATTCGTCAGATTTCACAGCGCCGAGAAATTGCATAGATTTTGTTCAATCACCGAATATGACGATGACACCGAGAATAGCTTTAATTTTGACGACTGTTGATTACAGGTCATCAGTCCAGACGCAGACAGCGGTGGAGAAGGTGACATGCAGCTGTAATATGGAGGACGACCATCTCCCGTCCGATTGAGCCGAGGATTCACAACCCTCGTCGTCGTCGTCGTCGGTGACCCGGATTTTCTACCTAAACGACAAACGGAATAACACGTAGCGGTGGGCCTCTTTCCTATTCGCAACTTTTACGCTCACGTGATGTCTTCATCAAATTCTGAGCGTTTAATACTCACCGTCCCACAATGGAACTTTTTAGTCAAGGAAATGCCGTTTTGGTCCGACTGTGTGGAGAACTGTATAAACTTTGAGTCCAACATGGATGACTTTAGCATAGTGGTGAAAAAACTTTTCGGTGTGTATAAATTGAACCTGAGTGTAAAAAAACATTCAGATATACTTGTCTACGGACGAATTAAAAACTCGATCCGCCCTAACAATATATCACACGCCGTGTAAAATACTTCAAACATCCTAATGTATTCATTGACAATGTCCTTACCTCTGACTCATTTGTTGATCCACCCGATCCTATCCCATGAATATCTATCGTTATTTGACGATCTTGGTATTTTTATGCATGGCAATAATTAATTGTGAAAAATATGTATTTTTTTTATTATAGTAATAAAATGTGAAAAATGTGTATTTAGCTTTAATTTCTAGTAATATTTCCCTCCGATTTAAATTATATATTTGTAGTAACAGCCATATTACATTTTTTTTATAAAATACCGGTTTTCCACTTTATAGAGTATATCTAAATATGACGTCATTAATAAAACATGACAAGTAGTGATGGTTAATGCTCACATCACAGAATCTAATAATTAATTCAATTTTAAGACGTCATACTCCTGTGACGTCAATGAATATTAATTCAAAACTGATTTTATTCAATTAATAGATGTGATTCTTTTATGACGTCACTGTCATACGTCATATACAATATTTAAATACCTCTAGTTTAGTTACACACATCCATTACTACTGACGTCACTGCCTTACGTCACCGAATATTCATTAAAAACTTATTTTATTCATGTAATGCTCTTGTAGCATCACTAGCATACGCATATTTTAGTTACACCATCCCCTCATACGTCATATTTACAGTTGCTGGCTCGCTGCCAGAAATATAATATGGCTGCCCAATTATTACTTGCGTCTGTGAGTGGTTACTCATGAACATATCAAAATATCATCATCGTGTGTTTCCTCATCACCAAATTTCCCCGCTGAGAATAAATTGCTTATAATCCTGCGATCATAAGTGAAATTTACTCTTTGAAGTTTGTCTGGTCGTAGGGACTTACTCACGAATAATGTAAGTTAAAATTCATTTTCGGCTTATATATATAATTTATTATTCAAGTGGAAATTCTGTTCCGGCCCCATTGCTTATATTATTCTACTAATTCAAATTTTGGGAGCTTTGGCTATGCACGATATTAATAATCTCTTTAGGCTTAAATATGAAGTCCGTAGTCGGGCTAATGATTGATATTTAAATAGCTTGTAAACTTGGTTGCTATTGGTGCTAATATTTCACGTTATAACATCTGTTTATAATTATATTATGGAGCGTCAGTCTCTTGTATGTTTAATCCTAAGGCTAGCTTAGGTTATATATGGTTTCTTATGTAATATATGGAGTGGTATTATTATTTCGAATTGTTTATTAATTATGAGAAAATTAATTTCATAGTTGGTGTCAATTATTACAAACTGTCCGCTTCTCGGGAACGGTTAACGATAGACGATGTCACTGTTAGTTATTGCGGAAGGCTGTACGGTTAGGTGCAGTGTGCCCCTGTGTGTTTCAGAGTCGTGAGGAGTTCTAATTATTTATTCAACTGTGTATTTGATTTAGTTTTGTAAATGTCAGTAGTGAGTCACATTTTTTTTTTGCGAGCTTATTGACCTGACCGGAGGACATTTATTATGCTAGCAGTTTTCCTAGATTGTTTGGCAATAGAAAATGTCTATCAATAATTTGCTTGTAACCATAGTTGTGCGTCTTGGACTGACAAGTCTGCTACAGTAAACAATTCAACCCACGCAAGTGAGATTGTGTATAGCACTGGTTATTTCTAGTTTTTTTAATTACTATAATTGTTTTGTAAATATTGGCATAAACGGCACATATTAACGTTTAATTGTTATTAAGTTATTATGAAGGTGTAGGCCTAAACTATCTAATGTGCATGTGCCTTTTTAAAACTGTGAGCGTATTCCTTGCTGTTGTATTAATCTACCTTGTTCATATTAATATTGTTCTGAGATTAAAAGGTGTTTTGGTCTTTTTTCAAATGCTCGTATGTATTTACTTAAACTGATCTTTAAACTTCCATTCTCCTCAAATTATTTAAGGTAATTTATTAACACACCAGCCTTTTTATTACATTTCACAAGGTTGTCGGGACTAGCGACATGTTCCAAATATTGTATGTCAAATTAGGCTTCCCTGATGATCTTTCATTTCATTTGTTTAGATTATTTGTACACCGTCTTGTCGCTCAAACTTACAAATGCTATAGGCTTGACCTCTGGGGAGCGTGTACATTACAATGGTATAATTGGTTGTGAATTGATTTTAAAGTTAGTAAAAAATGAGAAAATCATCATTATTATAAAAAAGCGTTTTGAATATTTTTTCCTCAATGAGCTAGAAAGATGAAATCTGGTGACATTCTAGAAGAGCCAGTCATGAAATAAATAAAGTTTCAAACTTAAAAAATATATAAAAAAATGATTTATTTAATAATTTTTGTTTTTCAACGTGTTATTTGCATTTGAAAATCAAGTAGAAACTAGAATGAAAATTCCAATGCCAATACAAAGAGAAATTTTAAATTATAAAACAGTGAACTTTTTTATAGTTTTGTTTGTTGTTTTTTGTATTCATATTAGTAAATAAGAATAGTCTTTCTTTGGCAAATATTAATTACACAAGTAACGTTCAACAAGCTTTTTTGACTTACGCTTACATTTATACATATATATATTCGGACATATCAATCATCACTCTGATTAAATACTTCAAAGATGAAAACATTGTCAGATGTATTGTGGATTCAGACGTTCACTGAAAAACAAGAGCAGAACAGAATAGTGGGCACGTGACGAGCTCTAAGCCAATCACAAGATTTTAACCTCATCGGTGCGAGCTGTTCCACTAAAGTTCAACTCATCTCTACTTCGTCCACTCTGTCTGATATGTTCAGCACAGGAGAACCAATCAAATCTCAGAACAAACCATATCTAATCAGTGCGCATGAGCATTTGACAACGCATGCGCTTTACAGCCAGAAGAAAGCTGACAGCTTCATTGGCCTTTGTGAGAAGATTTGAAATAACCCGTTAATGCAATGTGTGCATAACCATTTATTGGAGTGTACCACCCCACAGAACTATAATTTGAAAACATCTATCGGGAGAATGATCTAAAACATTGTATTGAGATTAGTGTTTAACAGCGGGACCGGTGCGCTCACATTGTTTACCATGGCTGCGCTCCCTCTTCTGTCTCTTTCCTTGTCTATCAGGTATGCAGCGGCCTTCTCACGTGTCTGGGAATTTATTGGGGAGGGAAGAGGGGGGCACATGCCTGGAAGGGTCTGGGTACTTTTAATTCTGGCCTAGTATTCTAGAAGTAAAGGATTCGAGACCCTTAGCTGAGACCACCCCTATATATACATGGGCAACGATAGCCACGTGTGCTCAGTTCTTGGTTCTCAACTAGTAAGTCTGGGAGTCCCCAGTGCTAGTTGTGGCCCGGCGTATTCAGCGAGTGAACCAGCGTGACCAGCGAGCGGGTCGGCGTGTCCGATGTTTGTGTATCGCGGGTCATCGCAGTGTATCGTGTGTGGGACAAGTGTTGGCCTAAGTACACGGGTGATGTACACATTTGTTGTTACTGTGGACTACTGTTTTAATGAATCTTTTTGTGACTGTTTTTAATATTTGAATAGTTATGACTTATTTTATAGTTGTTAATTTGTTTAGTTTGTTTGGTTCTATTTTCGTGTGTTCTTATTGGTTTATTAATTTACAGACTTGATAGACTCTTTTTTATTTTATTTAATGACTTGTTTAGTTGTAATTAGATGTATAGTTAATCAGTGTGTGTATGTATGCTCTAGTTTTAATAGTCAAAGCCTTGAATATTCCGTGGGCATTTTCATTCGTATTTAATCAGCAACTCACTCCAGTATCCTTAAAAGAATTCGTGGTTCGCACGGTGATGGGTGACCAGCCCCCGTGACCCTCCCAAGTCTCGTGCGCCCTACGTTACAATACATATATATCCACTAGAAAATAAAGTATTTTTATAAACAGCTGTTTTAAGTTAGCGTTGCAATGCATGGTTCAATTCAAGGTGTGTGAATTACTGCATAGATTCTGCTTTCTATTTTCGGCGAACGTGTGAATAAAGCTTTAGCCCTCGGTTGGTGAAGATATCTTATCGTTGTCAGAGTTGTAAGTAGCCCATACCATTCACGAGTGAGGGCACATGAAATAAACGTTGGTAGATACTTGGGCTAATATATTTACCTAGAGTAAATGCACATGTTCTTAAATATTAATTCATTCAATTATTCCAGAAGTATGATCAAAGCATTCATCTTCCTACAATTTGAAGGTCCACCGCCCAGATATGATGCAACGTATTGTAACCTGGTAACAGAGTGTCATATTTTTGAAGGAGTGCCTTGCCTAAATCGTTATTATCGTGCACGAGTAAAGAATACATATGTTTACCGAACCGCATACAAGTATATATTAAGCATGACTATTATTTTAACCTATTCACTACATATCATGACGCAAAGAAGCAGTGGGATGTAGAGTAAGCACATTAATAGGTTACCTTTCGAGGTTAGTATGCCAGGTTATCATTACTGTGGTCCAGGTACAAAGTTGGAGAAACGTTTGAAATTAGGTGATCCAGGTGTTAACACTTTAGATCAGGCCTTCAATGAGCACGTTACTCATACTCACAAGTTAAAGAGCTTGCAGGAAGACATACTTCTGATCGTAAGCTGTTGTGAAATCTTGGAAAAGATTCGTCGCCTCTGGTTCAAAGTTTCGGAGAAAACTGTTGCGTGGGCTGTGAATTATGCTATGGAGGCTTAAGTCAGGATTGGAACAGGACAGATAAAGGACGATGTCCTCTACAATGAACGAATAAACGGAGTACTACTTGTCCTCATGCAAAGAAGAAGGCTAGCAGGAAGAGAGGATATCTACTTTTACTTATGAAAGGTGCCCTAGGTGCTGCTGGAATCTCTAAAACTGCCACTAGGGCAAAGGCTAATATTGAACAATTGAGCGATGCTTAAAAGCATAATCGGACAGTTGAGACCAACGCTATGGGTAAAGGGATTTATCCAAATCCATTCTAAAAAACCTGATTGAAGCTATACGTACGACCCCTTACGGAAACAAATCCGTACAAGTATGATAAATCTTTAAATATTCCATACTTTAAGAGATATTTTCCTAGAAATGCTTTACCTACTACCTCTCCATGGAAGAAAGAGTCTGCCATCATCAATCTTCATAAGGATAGCTTTAAGGATACGCAATGGTCGGCGTATAAAAAACACGGGGCTGGGGTTGAATAGTTTTATAGTTTTGGTGATCTAAGACCCCGATCGAGCTTATTCAATACCTCATAAGAATATCCCTCATCTACAATAAAGCTCAATACCAAGAAAATGGTAATGTATTCTGTGGAAATCTATGTCTAGCTTTCCTGAGAACAAATATGCCAGTATTTTTTTCTAACCAAGTAAACATGTCTGGCAGTAACAATGACATGTCAAAGCTTGAATCTGGCAAAGAGCTACTTCACTCGTATCTAAATGAGAGAAGAGAAACGTGAGGAGGAATGGTTTATTGGACTGAATAGTTTGATTATATTTAATTTTATATCAAAATTTATGAACGTACTCAGAAATTTTAATGTGGAGGGAAAGAATATAACATCCCTCCAGGCACCTAAGAGCTGGAGGCATCAGACATATCTACGAAGAGAAATAGATGCGGATGTGCAACTCTCAATAGTTGGTGATCCTGCCACTTTAAAGAACCATATCACATGTATGGAGGATATGGACTCTACTCAACCAATAAATTTCACTTATCTGTTTGGTTTTGACACAGTAATATTTCCTTGTGGAAAACGCATATATCGACCCAATTATGTGAATATTCTACCTTTGAACATCATTCAAGTAGACGCAGTCTTGCCCGTGGCCGTCAATATGGAACCGAGTCATTCTCTAAATGAATTCATCATTACAGTACTTCCAGGCATAAGATAGTGGAAGCTCCAAATAATATCTTCTACGTTCCGGTCACGAAACGATTAGTAAAGACTCTCGCTGTACTCGACGAACGTGGAGCTACTATCAACCTTAGGAACGAAACTATTTCGTTATGCTTACATCTCAAATGTGTCAGAGATGGGCTTGTATTAGATAAAACAGGATGACGATTACCAAATTGCTAGGTACATTAAGAGATGATCTGTGGAAGAAATAACAAAAAAAAACACTGTTTTTACCATGCTTATGTAACAAGTTACAAGTAACAAAACAATTGAATGGTGTTACACTTACCCTCTGACCCATTTGGACTCCACACACTGGCCACCACCTCCGCCCACACATTCACTTCCTAATAAACTGACACGAGATATAAGCAAACATCAAGAAAGTAAAGAAGACCACGCCTATAAACTTATGACGGTCACTACGCAAACCTCTCCCTGACTTATTGTTTCCTTTCCCTATACCTCCTCCCCTCTTCCCACCTACTATGTTCCACCGTTTGGCAGAATGTTCTGGTCGTTTTTAAAGCCGTCCAGAACTCCACTCTCTCATTCCTTCTTCCCCACTTGTCTCTCCGTCTCTCTTTGGACATGTGATCTGGTTTTGTTGCTGTATAAGTTTACTTTTAACAATTATAGTTACTTATTGTAGGTGACCTTTGGACGAGGCAAGCGACACTACCTACTAGGGTCCAGATACATCTCTTTTTCTAAATTCTTTTTCGGCATAATTAATTCACTGTTTCAAAATTATTTTTTGGAATTATTGAATTCAAAATGCTAGGACGGAGTAAATTCTTCTAGCAGCTGGCTAGTGTAGAGCCAAGTTTCATTTATGTAATTTTTGTCTTCCATGGTATTTTTGTTCGAAAGATAGTGTAGTTCTGTTTAAATGTTTGAGGATTTTTGTTGCTTAGCGCAGTCATGTAGGCTACGGCATCTTGCGAATGGAAAGGTGGCATCGTTTACCTAACGGACATATTCCTACTAAACTTAACTTATTGCCATGGTAGATGGCAGGGCACTTAAAATTCAAATCTTCGTATATTTTCATAAATTCAAACTTACTGAGTGATTGCCATTTCGGCCGCTAGAGGGCAAGTTTTTTTTAAACTTTAATATGTAAATATACCTATCAATTATTTCCGGGTAGAACTTGTATTGTCGTAACAAGATGGCGGGTCGCTTCAGTTTGGCCTAGAGTCTTTAGTAAATTATATTTTATTGATAGATACGGCAATAGTCCAAATGATTAAAAGTTAGTAGGTTTAATATTCATTTAGTTCCCAAGTATGGCCTAGACGGGCATTTATTACCTAACTATTGAACTCTAATCGTTGTTTTCATATCGTTTAAAAGCCACGAGTTGGCGTGAAGTTATGTCTTTGAAATACATATATATATAATACATATATATATGTATTATATATATACATATAGGTTATTTCTTTGAATATATATATATGTTGTTAAATTACTCATACTTTTATTCCCCTTGTCATGGAATTTATAGGACACATAATGGCATATTGTTATACATTGTTGACTTGTCCTGGATATTTCCTTCTTTAACTCAGACCAGGTCAATGAAGGTTATCTCATCACGTGGATATGGTCATTAGCTTAATTTTGTAGAGTTAATAATGCTTTCTTTTATCAGTCCCCTTTGATTTCTGACTATCATTCTGATGTTAATTTAGTTTACTTAAACCTTTGCGGAGTTTGTATAACGTCCCTATGGCATTTGTGCTCTACACAGGTTAACCATTGATATTAATAATGCTTCACTCGGACATTAGAGCTTATATTCTCAGTTTCTAGTTGATCATACCAAATGTTGGGCTAACGCCCGTTTATGTCCATCATAGGAGTTTCTCCACAAGATAAGATGCTATCAGTCTACCACTAAACTACGATGTTTTGTACCTTGTATTATTTATATTGTTACTTAATATATATATTCTTGTTACTTCCTTGCCTATTATTTATAATGAAAGGGAGATTCACTTAGACTACGGTCTACGAAAACAATGGGTGATGCTATCGACATATTAAACGTTGGAGACCTTGTCACCTTCGACTCAGCTCTAACCAGTTTCAAGTATAATTCCTTATCTTCTTACATCCCTGGACCATTAATTACTTACGAGAATGAATACAGGATACATGTTGTGCCAAATCAATTATACACACTACCTCATCGTTCTCGCCTGCATTTCAAAGGAAACTTCAGCTGAATGCAGGTTGGGGAAGTGCTTTAAGAATTGTCAATAACTGTAGACTCCACCACTTTGAAAAAATTGTTTATGAAATCAATGGAGTGACGATTGATAAATTTAGAACTGTATTTCTACTTAGCTTATTAAACTATCTTTACTGAATGGAGAACAGTCATACCTTGTAAACGCAGGGTGGAGACTGGAAGGAATACACGTACATGATTAAGCAATGATCTTTGACATATGCATTCCCTTACGTCTCACACTAGGATTCGTTGAAAGACAGCAAACATTACAAAGAGAACCCTCTTCTGCTGTAAAGACACATTTTAGAATTGAGCCAAGTAAAAATCTTGTCTTTTGACGCATATCAAGATTGATGATATCAATAATATTAACCTGCTTAATTTCATCAAGAGCGGACAAATCATCGATCTACCCTTTTCATACGTGGGAATTGTACGGGCACCCAAACGTGTCTGCCTCTACACATACCTACTGTATGATGAAAACGTAAACCTAGTTAAAAACCTCCCTATGTTTTCTTTGCTCTTAAAACCAGAAATAGCATTACAGCTACAGATAAAAGTCTTTATCATTGTCAATGTGTAGCTAAACTCTACTTGAATTCGGTAATGTGTCCGTACGAAGATATGAACTTGGCTTTAAGTTAAGATTCATTCTCGAAATTGTATGAAAATTATGCTAATTTTCAAACTTCATACTAGTATGTAATGAACACTCCTTTACCATTACTTGATCCATCTCATTTAAAAGTCTCGTCTACTCATCATTATGTTTGATTCGAGCCAACAGGAAGATACGCTCAATGAGGATATGATAACTTGCCGTATCACCTTTGAGCCGGAGGTAAAGATTTCTTCGAATACTTAGAGGATCTGCCTGATTATACACGATTGTATGGTCCGCTACAACTCCTTCCAACAGTGACTTCATCACGATGGCAGATCATAAATAAATTGTAAAACTTCAACCCTCATACAGTGCATCTACGCTCCTAGCTTTATTATGATTTTCAGAGTAAGGTTATTCCCTATATCCCCTTTCTCCTCCCAGTACTCTATCGATTCCTAAGGCCCATTTTCAGGTGGGTGGTCAGGATAATATTCAGTAGAGGGAAAGGACCAGTGTAACAATAAAGGGGGCGTGGAAAATGCTTTAGCATAATCTAAATGTAATAAAGATGGTCAGCAGCTACATATTCTTATGTGCACAGTCTTACACGTGAAACTTAATTGTGTTAAGAATATAAACAACATAATTGTATTGTACTGTACTGTATTAGTTTATCTTTTGACGAGCTATTTTTTTTAAATTTGAAATCTATATAGAAGCACCCTACTTTTAATGATACAACATCAAGCTATGTGATGAAGTTGTGTTTTAATTATGTGTTTGGTGAATACAAAATTAAGAATATATTCTTATGAAAGTTAAGGGCAGAGATTATGATAGTTGTGTCATGTTGTGTGTACATCTTTTGTTATTAAGACATTGTGAATCAAAATATTAAGCTGGAGAGAAGGGAGATTTAGTATATATATAATTTATAATTTCTCCACATATAGTATATTTAAATTATTATAAATATTGTTCCCACATTTAATAAAATATATAATTTTATAACAACAGCAGTTTTATGCTTGACACAGTTGTTTTGAGAAAAAATAAGGCGTTAGGTTTGTCCCCTCAGTATATAGAAGTGACAACATTTAGTGTGACGTTTTTATCGATTACAAATGGTATATACTTTTACTCCCATTTGTTTGTTTTATTTGCCTAAAACTAGAGATAAACTCACTGCTCCGAAATCACAAGCCACCACTGATTATAATACATATCAGTAACCTCTATATAAATGTTTACTGAGTAATCAAGACGACTATTTGGTTTTTACGTGATATTTGCTGAAAAACAACATTGCCAGCATACCAGTGACCTCTATAGTATCTTAAGCTCACTGAACTTCACTGTTTACTAATATATATTTATCTATGACTCCGTTGTTAACGCTATAAGTTGTGTACTGTTACAGTTTATAAATTTTGTTTTAAGATGAATATCAAAATTAAAGAAATGATAGAAGAAGGAGAGACGCTAGTCAATACAATTTCCAGATATGTGTATATTAAAGGAATGCTCAAAGTCCAGGCTAAGGTCGCTAAAGAAATAGAATTTCTCAAAAACGTGAGTGTAGCCAAATCTCAATCAAGTTTTTCGCGGCTTTATTCCAATCATTTCTATCAGGCCGGTGGAGGATGTAATTTTACATTTTCCCTTTAATATTTTGCCCTTATAATTATAACTAAAAATGAATATTTGCCCAGATTAATGTATTTAGTATAACAAATAAAAGTTTAAGAAAATTCAAATCTAATTGGCTTTGCCACTATAGCATATCGAATGACGTGGATCCTTACTAAGAAATTATTCATTTATATATGAAAATCATGCATCATATTACTGTAAAAACTTTTTTTTTCTTTGTCTAATAACTTTAAAAAATGGTTTTATTATGTTTAATAGGGTATTACCTGACTAGGTGGCCACATGGTCTAAAGCGTCCTCCGACCTGAGGGAAATCTGTTTTGTTGTTTTAAAATTTACGATAAATAAACAAGAAAGAGTTAATTTTTGTTTTAAAACATTCTTTAAAAAAATGTAGGCCTACACTTGGGTGGTTTAATAACATATAAACTTGTATTTAACATTTTTTAACCTAGTCACTAGAACTAAAAACTATAAAAAAGTAAGTTGGCTCAAATACAGTTTTCATAACAACCTCTATAAAATTATGTTTAATAGGTTACAACTTATTCGAAAATAAATAGCTCACTAACAACCAGCAGCATCAAGTTCATTGAATAAACAAGTGGTTGAAACAGTTTTTAAATGTCCATTAAAAGTAAAAAGACAACAGTACTTTACTAATACTGATGTTTTTAATCATTGGTGCATGTCATCAATTTTCATTTTAGATTATGTCATAGTGCACAATAACTATAAGAAGTTATATTTAAAAATTAATACAAAAGTTCATATTTAAGTATTAAAAACTATCCATTTAACTTTTCTTTACACTAGACCAGTGGTTCGCAATTGGTGGTTCACGAACCCCAGCAAGTCTTTGGCACCATTCACATATCAAAATCTAGCATTTTATTCCACACTTTCACATAGATTTATTTAAAAAACAATAAAAAAAAAATTCTAATTACTTTTTCCTCAAGCATTTTTTTCTTATTTATTTGTCTCATTTTGCTTTTCGTTCAACACAAACACTGATGTGCTGGCGTAGACTGATTTAAAGGCAGCTAGGATCTTCCTACCCCTCATTCTACCCCACCACCCCAAGAAATGATGAATTAGCTATACAAGGTCAGCAGCTTAGTAAAATAAAATATGCCATCTCCCGCCATCCATTTGCTTTGATGGTTACATCATGCGCGAAAGCAGTTCTGCGCATCTAGGTGAGCTCTCACTCCTTCCCTGCCTTCAGATAAATATGGCTTTGCTGCACCTGCATCTTATTGATTGACAGCAGCTAAAGATGATCATGCCATTATATTGGCTGGTGTTATACAAGTTGATGAAGTCAAGATTATTAATTTTATCAAATCTCGAGCTTTGAGTTTTAGGGTATTCTCAAAACTGTATGAAGAAATGGGAAACTAACATTTGCAGCTACTTTAAAAAGAAGTGTGTTGGCTGTCAAGGGGGAACATATTGAAGTCTAATGCGCTAATCTCCTGTTGGACTAGATTGCCGAAGATAGGGAGATCGAAGTTCGATCTTGGTCGGGTGCACTAAGGGTGGTTTTTCCTAAATGGTTTTTCACCATTTGTGCAAATGCGGGTGCACTTCCTAATCCTTAACCCATTATGTAATTAGTACATAGGCGTAATAACCTGAACGGCTAAGGTGGGTTTCTAAAAAAAGTTTACAATACTCATAATTAAAAAAAGTTTACAATACTCATAACTAAAAAAATTAATCAACTGTTTTATCTCTTCTCTAGAAATTAAAATTTCTAGAAAAGGGAGAATTTGAGCTTTGTTAAAAAATCAACTATTTTTCTCAATCTCTTATTTTGTAGAATTTTGAATGCTAGATAACAATATTACAATTTTGTGTTCTGAAATATCAGTCTAGTGAAGTACGTTAAAACAAGTTTTCTTATATTTTTTCAGTTTGACGGAGGAAAAAACAAAGAAATCAAAGCAGACCACTTGGCTAGCACAAACCTTCATTACTTCAAAGCACTGATTTCCTGTCTCATTTCCTGCCGTAACGTTGTCGCAGTGTTTCAATGTTTTTACCTGAAGACTAAAGATGGCACTGTGAAACAGATTAATGTGGATATTGTCTCGGAGAATGGTAAAGTGTGGATAAAAGTTTCAGCCAGAAACCCGAAGGCTCTTTTGCAACTATCCTTAGGTAATTATTCTTAAAAATGGGTAGGCCTATTTTAAATAATATATACATTGTTTTATTTACTGGATAAGGACGTTTCACTAAAACATTTCATGGTTGCCATGATGCCAAATTTAATGTTTATAAAAAATGTTGGAGAAATTCCTTAAAATTGGTTGGAATATAAAATATATTTTAGTAAACATTTTAAAACTTTTTTTTTCATCTAAGTATAATTTACACTCTTTATAATACTAAAATTATATTGAAATTATTATGTAATGCTTTTTAAAATTGCAGCTTATGTCTCTACTGTGGTAATGCGTAAACATATGGGCATTTGCTTGGCACCCATTACCACTAGTGATTGACAAATTTGAATTATGAAAACTATTGATCGATCAGTAAGTATTTTTAATTGGATAGTCATCAATTGCTTTTATTTCTACATTGTTTGTATTTGAATACATAGTGCATTCTACCTTGTTTGTTTCGTAATGTCTTGTTCTAACAAAACCGACTATTCGGTTACATTGACTCTCACATGCAATACTAAGCAAGGCAGAAAAAAATGGGAACATCCCCAATGTAATGGAAAAAAATAAAAGGGCAAGTGTATGTTCTTACACTATTTCTGTTTAAGTCATCTCTAGCAAATATTTTGTGGAAAATGAAAATCCTATGAAGTTGTAAGGTTGAATATGGATCAACCAACAGTTGAATTTACATCAAGGAATATTTTGTACATAATACAAGGAAATCACTTTAACCACCGATCATTACCAACAGAGTTGATTTGAATATTTTTCATTGAATTATGTCCCTCACTAATCACTAAAGTGGAAGAGTAGTAAGTGTAACCTACAGGCTGTATCATGTGTGCCCTGATTAAGTTTGAAACTCAATTTTAATGATAAATTAAGTAAATTATTTAATTAAACCTTAGGTTTTTTTATATTCTAGCTAATGATGTTTTGGACAACCTAACATATTTCCTAAAGTATTTTAAGTTTTATTTTCAACCATAAAATAGTAATAATAACAAGAAAACTGTAGCATAATAACTTCAAAATACTATATTGGCCCAAATATAATATGGGCTCACACATAATACAACCCTAATATTTTGAAGGTGTTTTACATGAAATATAAAAGGTCTTGAATATATCTCTTTGTAAAAACTTAAATTTGACACAATTTTATCATGCCTCTCAATGCTTTTCTTTATGCACAGGCACTCTTAAAAACTTCCTTAATATACATTTAGTCATATATTAGTTTCGGAAACACCAAATCTGTTAGCAGCGTGCATGGTAATTGTTTGTTGATCCTCGCATATTGCTCTGAATTTAAAATTCATATTGTAGCTTGGTTTATTTGAGACACTGAGGAAGCCGCCTTTTCAACATGATCACCCAATTGCGGCTCTGCCCCTGATGATTTTTTTAAATATCGGCAACACAACTCAGATTCTCTCACACCAACTTTTTTTTAGCAACGCGTCTTACTACTCGTTCGGGTTATAAGCTTAAGTACTAATTACGCTAATGGATTAAGAATTGGGAAGGTTGAATTTAGAGGAAGTGAACTCTGATTTGGGTGGAGGGAGGGTGAAAAACCATTTAGGAAAAACCACCCCCAATTTACCCGACAGATTCAAACCTTGATCTCCCCATCCTCGGCAGTCAAGCTTAACACAAAACTAGCGCGTTAGCCAACTATGCCACTAAGGTAGGTTTACCAACTATTGAATATCTGAATAGATAATCAGAATGTTAATTGTAAATATAAAGATGGTTTTATTGATTACAAAAAATGATATAGTTTGGGACAACAACTATACAAAGAACTACCCTTGTGAATAACCTTGAAGCGACTGACTAACCAGTAACTTGAAACTTTGCATGTACAATTATTATTATTATTATCATCACTGAATCTTACTACCCATTCGGGTTGTACACACTTACGCTAATGTGCAATGGTAGGGTGATTGTGAGATGAAATGGAGGACCTACAGCTTAACGTGGAATCCGAACCACGGTGGAGGCCTGGCATTCTACACATTCACAAGTTGTGATTAATACACATCTTGTCAGAGGTGAATGAAGGGTTTGGTAATCAGATAAATCTGTGCCGGGACCGAGGATTGAACCCCAGACACTCAGCACAGAAGTCTGACACCTTACCCGTAGACGACCAGGTCACCCTAAGCATGTACAATTAAACACATCGTGTTCTTAGTGCATGCACACTTAGACAGGATATTCAAAAATACATCATGCCACATCTAAGCCATGCTCACATGAAACATTGTAAACCTAAATTTCTATACCACCAACTAACACTGACCTACTGAATTACCTGTTCAATGACACTGAAGGGTGGAAATACTCTCTCTCTCTTTGTTTTGTACTTGAGTTTATTACCATAATTTACTCCAGCTGGCTGATACTGTCCCAGCATCCTACAAAATATACCTAAATAGGAATCTGACCTTTTTTTTACTGTAAATTGTTAGGCTGCATGTTTAATACGAGTACAGTTTTCGGAAGGACATTTTAATGAGAAATCCATTGTGCTATATTTGGGCCATATAAGTAATTTATTTTGGAATTTTAATCAAGTATGAATTTAAATTACTTTTTGTAATTTTAGTATGCAGCTACTAAATCACATGACTAATGAAAACTTTTTCTTCTATGTATTTAAGCATAATTTGTAAATGTTATTTTAAAAGTTTTATTTTTATCATATTCATCTATTGTGAAATTACATACAATTTTGCATTAACGCTGCTTGAGCATGAGACAAAAAATATTCTAGCATAGTTATGATCTTTACACATTCTGTACAATCATCAAAACAGATTTTTTAGTAGGCCAGGGTATTTTCTTCTTTTATATAGGAAGACATACAGATTTTGATTTTGTTTTCAACAACTTTAGTCAAATAAAATACTAAGATAAACAAAATGCATAGATTCCTTTCATTCCCCATATAGACATAGGCTTATGTGAAATATGATTTTTTTTTACCAGGAAATTAATGTTAATTTGCTTTATTGGGGTTTCCCTATTTAAATGTTATGCTAAGACAGAATCCATTCATATTAATATTAACTTCATGAATTAAAATATGTAAAAAAAATAATACATGTTTAAAAAGCACAATTAAAACTTCATACATGGGATACACATGTGGAAATCTACAAATTATAAATTAATTTCCAGCCTATGGGTTTATGCAAAATCAATTTTGAATGGTTTTTTAACATTTAATTTAGTGTTGTTTTTATTACCGTTATTGGTGTGCACTACGAATGACAGTTGCTAAACATCCTTCTCGGAGGTCATCAGGAAATCCGAAAATTTGAAAATGTCCATGAATTTTAAATTTCAAAATTATTAGAAATCCTGTAGATGCTTTGATAATTTTTATTCTGGTTCCTCTGTCATTTAATACAGTACATATCCGTATATTATGAATCACAAGCTAAACTATATCCAATAAAGTTTTTTTTGTGTTACTAGGACAAGGAGAGTATGGCCAACGCAGTATTTTGGACCAAGCAGAAGACCTTGTGGCATGTGCTTCTCAATGTAAACATCAATTCACACCACCTTTGGTAAGCAAATATCAATTTTGATTTAAACTTATTATATTATAAAATGTGTCAAAATATTTCAATTTCAAATATTATTTTAAATTATAATATAGAGAAATTGATTAAATGTTAAGTATCTGATGGATATTTAGAGGATGATAATGCACCGTGTGGCACTATAGGCGTAGCACCAAACAATTGCATATACAAGTTTATGAGATAGTTAGAAAGAGGTGTAGCCCCTTTTCCCCTTCCAGGACCAATGCGGGGTATACAAGTGACAAGGTAAATTGATAAAGAAAAGATAAATGAAGAGTGAGCCGAAAGAACGTCCAAAAAAAGCATATATTATGGAATAATATATACAATCATGATATCATCAAACCCACTCAGACTAGAAAATAAGGTTATCTCCAGGATGGTATGATACTTAAATAAAACCTGAATAGAAGGGAACACATTGCCAGGTAACAGAATAAGAATAATTTTATTTAATCAATAACAAATAGATATATCTCATCCAACATAATTAAAGCTATAGATAATTTCAAAAAAGGCTTCAAGAAAAACAATAGTTTACTCATCCAAAGGACTCACAATAATAAAACTTTTTTTATTATTATAATACTTGGGTAATATCAAAATGATGAGAATTCAATAGTCTGATGGACTCCCATTATAAGACATAGTTATATTCTTGTATAATAGGGACTCAAAAGGGTTTCCGAATTTAATAAATAATGGATGTAACCTCACCATTACTTCAAATAATAACAATATAAAAGGTACTTAGCAAAGTAGAATTTATGATGTAAATATATGAATATTAATTTGCTCTGTCTAACTGACATAGTATTATCAAATTACTAATAGCACCAAGTGAATATTTTAAATTTTAATCTAATAAATGTCTCTCATCCAACTTATTATATTGACATATACAAGGAAAATATTAAAATTTCCAATTTCTAAATGGCATCGCCATTAAACAAAAATAAACATAGCACCAAAAGAATAACATTTTAAATTCAAATGTCTTAAATACTTGTAAAATCTACATGACTTCATAATATCAATGATATGAACAAGTTAAATAAACTTTAAATTTAAATATCTTAAATATTTACCAAAACTAGACGATTGTATAATATAATTTTAAGCAAAACAAAAAGATTATGTATCAAAAGTTTTCGGAGTTAAATCCATGATAAATAGCCGAAAAGAAATTTATAATGTCCGAAAGGTAATCTTGAAGCTTACATTTTATATTTGACACCTAGATGTGTCTCAGGTGGTTATCCTGCCAAGAGTGGCTTGACCACTGATCTACTGGCTGTATTTATTTGTTAATTTGTGACTCAAAAAGGGGAGGAGGTGGTAGGGGTCACACATAAGAGATGGATAGACAACAAACGAGTTCAAAGAGGGTAATCAAGTATGGGAAACATGTGACGAGCAGCATCTGGACAATTCCAGAACAGTTATCACGCGCAACATTTTAGCGCTGTAGACATCACACATTTTTCTTCCCGGTATCCTCTGTGAATATCCGATGTTGATGCACCTCTTGGCCTCACACCTCCAGTTTAATCAACAAGTGCGTGATGGTCAGTCGTTACTGGGAGAGCTCGGGCTGTACACAGAAGAAAATGGGGCACTGGTAAGCTTTCGATATTACTTCTGTAGTTGTGGTGAGATATGACTTGAACCCATATAGTGTCCAGCGTTTTCTTGTTTTAAACGTTGTAGCTTTTATAAATGCTACAGAGGGATGATGTTTACATTTGATGTAAATATTTTTCAGGCTTGCTAAACCTCACGCAGTGAAGGCATCTCTCCCCTTAAACCCAAAATTAACAACATTAAATCAGTTGTGTAAAGCATATACACTTTTAACACAGGACAGAATTTACGTTAGGTGGTGAACAAAACCACCTATCAAGACATTCTCTACGGCAAATGTCGCCTTAAATAGAAAATTGGCGCTTTCTGAAACGAAAGGCCTTGAAACAATTCAAACAGACTAAGTTATTTTGAAACAGAACAAGAGGTCAAAAGGAGATAAGTTAAAGCATTACAATATCAAACGCATCATTAATGAGGTGCACAAATGGATTATATTACTAATGGGAATTTAATAACATAAGCTCATATTTAAGGAGTTATGGTAGATACAATAGTCCCATGGCTTCTTTGGTGCCGACTGACAGCTCACAGCTGTCAGTCAACATTTAGGTATATTCCTATATTTTGACTGTCAGAAGTGACAGCTGCTAAACACATGTTTTTGCAGATCATATGGTTCGGCGTAGGGGTACATAATTTGGTCTGGTAACTTTTCAAAGCCGTCAGCTGTGAGCTGTCAGTCAGCACCAAAGAAGCCATGGGGCTACTGTACCTTATTAGATATGTACTATTCTCTAATGACTTATCTAGAGTATGAACATTAGCTAAATCCTCCACCAAGTAGGAGCTTAGCATTAGTATTTCCAGATATGGACTGGTGAGATTTCTGAGTCTACAGTGTGCAAATGTATTGTTTATTGTATAAAAGCTACAAGATTTAAACGCAAAAACAATAAAAAAAGAAAATACAATTTCAACTACGCCTACATTAGATGGAGTCAACTCACCTAGGCCCATTTTGCTTGTGCCTCCCCCAGTCGATTCCCCCCACGAGCACCTCATACCACGATGAAAGTTTCGCATGTACTAACTGTGTGAAAAGTGCAACAGACTGAACTTTGACTTCACCGGAGGCATGCTGGGAATTCTGTGATGTTGCAGATCGAGAAGACGGCGTATTGATAAAATGTTGGTCTATAGATGGGATTAATCATGGTAAATTATGTTTGCTTTTATTTTGCAAACGTAATAAACTTGCTAAGTTCCTTTTTTGGACTCGCATGTTAGCTGCTTTTTCTCGGACTAATATCAGGGAAATGGTTGTCATATTTCCTTTTGGAGTTTTGATTTGTGAGTAGGACTATTATTGCGCATAATGTTTACCTCGTATGGCGTGAGACGTCATTCAGTTTATTGACTGTATTAGCTTTACACACACACACTATAGCCTGTCTGGCCAATGTTGCTACGGTTAAATGTTCGCAAGTTTTTGTAAAGTCTGTTATACTTCATACCCCGTAAGGCATAAGATGTCGAGGTTTTGTAAATGCTAGATTTAGGTAAATAGAAAACTTAGAGCCCATCTGGCTGTAAATTAGGTTATTACTCTTTAATTTTTTTGGCTATTCCCCTTTTGTAATATGTTGTATTGCGCTAACCTGTATTTATGTTGACGAGAAAAGACCAATACTGTTTTTATTATAAACAAGCTTTAATACTATTGAGAGTGGTCTCTGAGGCCTGTTATTAGATTTTCTACTGCTATACATATGTATTGATATTAGTATTCAAATCAGGGTGATTGTGCAGACCTATCGTTATTACTTTTCTAATAATTTTATATATTATTATTTAATTTTGGGTAATTAGGGAGACCCATTGTTGTTATATTTCTAATATATTCTATTTATATATATATATTTATATTCTTCCTTCTAATTGAGGGGATTGTTAAAAATAAACAATTGGTATTGTTCTTCTAATATACACATATTTTCTATTTTATAACGTTATCTTATTGCTTGATATTAACCTTATTATAATATGAATTATCTGCTGTTTATCAAAATAAAATTATTTCTTATCTTATGTTAATGCTTCTTTTCTCTTATATTAGTCAGGTATAGCCTTGATATCAGCTAAATTTTGAGTCCTCTAAATAATATTTGTAAAGTGGGCTCATGGAATCAGAATGACCTATATGCCGGTGTACGGCCTATTTGTCATACGACGGTCCTATCGGCTCCTCTGCAATTTTTGTTTATTTGTTTTTGGTATTTTATATTTAAATTAAAATCTTGTGTACCCACCTTTATTCTCAGGAGAATAAGGGTGGGGTTACATCTTGTTCAATAACTTCCACCTTATAATTAACTTTTCCCTCAATCTTCATCAGGTACATCAGATCTGTTCTTAACTAGAAATGCCTGGTTATAAGTTAACTACAGCATATGGCTCTGACTAACTCTCATCAGACATCTCACATAAATTACCAACAACGGGGTTTAAAGCCCTAACAGTATTTGGCTTGTGCCTGGCACTAGCAATCAAAAAACCAAGCGAGTTGCCACTCCAGGCAGATCTGATTCCCATGAGTTGCATACCTAATTAGAAACAGTCACTGAGCTTGATGACGACTCGCCAGTCGAAACATTTATCACAAGCATGGAGAATGATCAAATGCCACAATTAATGGATAACAAAATGGAAGAACTTACAGAAGAAAGTATTGCTGGAGACTACAGCGAACCTGGACCTTCTACATAGACAATTTAAAACGCCACACTAAACAGTCTAATGGTGGATTAGGCCTGTATGGGGATACCACGTAAAAAACGAAAAACGCGCCATATACTCCAACTCATGGTGGTGGGGAAACGAGTATTCTACATAGAGCTATCCAAAGAAGACAACTAAATTCTACTTATTAGTAGCTTTTTAAAATACATGTAAAAACTAATGCTGTCCCCAAACACAAAAAGACTTGTTCATAAAACTTGCAATTAAATAATTTTGAAAAATGAGATTTTTTTAAAAATAATGCTCGACTTTGCTCGGCTGCTGTGCCGAAAAGTCATTTTATGAAAAAATATATAGGACATATTTTGTAGCAAATTGAATGCCTTTTTAATTTTATAAAAACAATTTTTGCTGTATGACTCACCCACAGCGAGATATTTTGAAAGAGCCTATTTGGGAATCCATTTTTCCAAGATGGTAGCTGCGATAGGCTTTTGCATTTTCCCCCATTTCATTCAGGGCATCAAAATATATATTCCCAAAGTTTCAAAACCTCAGCACTTATGGGATCGGAATCTACGGCTTCTTTGGTGCTGACTGACAGCTGACAGCTTTTAAAAGTTACCAGACCAAATTATGTATCCCTACAACGAACCAAATTATCTGCAAAAACATGTGTTTAGCA
This sequence comes from Timema douglasi, assembly GCA_901482245.1. Taxonomy (NCBI): domain Eukaryota; kingdom Metazoa; phylum Arthropoda; class Insecta; order Phasmatodea; family Timematidae; genus Timema; species Timema douglasi. Next base: position 22,198 of record CABEEJ010000544.1, read on the forward strand.
GCTCTCACTTCTGACAGTCAACCTAAATGTTGACTGTCAGAGAAGTCAGCACCCAAGAAGCCATGGGGCTACTGTACCTACTATTCCTCCTATATTTATTTGAAATTTGCCCCAAATTGTGTAATTTAAAGTAAGATTTGCTTAAACTTTAAACATGGATTATTTTTAATTTTTTAAAATTTCTATAGGAATGTGTATTATTTTATCGGAGCAAGAGAGTCAGATTTTGAGGCATTTTAGGCGGAGTCACTAAAAATTTACCGAGTCTGGCTACAATAGTATGCAGTATAGTATAATAGTATGCAGGCTTGAATTTAAGGGAGGGTGATGGGCTACTGTCCCATGGCCTACAAATCAGATGTCCCCCATAAATTGTTGAATTTTAAATAAAAAAAATATACATTATGTTCTATGGACATAAGTAGCCTGATGAATGATGATTCAAGTGGTGGTTATAAAATGCCTTGTGCTGTCATTTACTATAGGGAGTTTTTTATTGAAATTTAGTATACATTTTACCAAACCCTTCCTTCACCTTTGACATGCTATCTTGTGAATGTGGGGAATGCCAGGCCACCACCGTGGTTCGGATTCCACGTTAAACTGTAGGTCCTCCATTTCATCTCACAATCAATTACACATTAGCGTAAGTGCGTATAACCCGAATGGGTAGTAAGACGCGGTGCTAATAATAATAATAATAATAATAATAATTAGTATACATTTGAAATTTATGATGGAGTCAAGAGTCTTAGATGGAGTTTGACTTTAACAGTAGAAAAATAGAAGAACTGGAATCGAAGGCTTGGCGTACCGACCCCACCGCCCCAATTTTAATACTAAATTGTGTTTTTATTTATGTTTCCAGAAGTTTGCCAGCAACTTTCACATTGTTTTTTTTACAAAAATATATATCATGTAACATGTTCACAAAGTGAAATTCAAGAATAAATCAGATTGTAGATGTAGTTTTCTTTGTCAAAAGACTAAATTAATCTTGTATTTTAATGTTTTGACAGGTTGTGTTCCATTTCTCAAAGACTTTGGAATCAGTCTTAATTCAACAGTTGGAGTCACTTGGTGTAAAGATTTCCATGGGGGAAATTTATCTGTTTGCTACCATTGATGATGAAGAGGTCACTCATCCTTTCATTGAAAAGTAAATGTATTTCTATACCATACAAACTAAAGCAAATTAAATTTAATTTTTAAAATTTGTAATTTGAGGATCTCGGTAAAACAAGGTACTATTCACCATATATCTAAACTAAACAAATTACAATGATTAAATGCCTAAAATATTATAAATAATTATTTCTTAAAGTATAATTATTTCAATAGATAAATAATTCATTTTGAAATAATGAGTTAACTAAATGTGCCTTTATTGAGTGGAAAATAATCCCACATGTTTTTCTCAATGAATTAAAACAGTTTCATACCTAAAGTTTCATTTTTATTAGAGAAGAATTACTTGATTAACCTTAGTACAAAAATATACCTAATCCATAACAAGTTCCAAGTTTTAAAGGCTTTTTAAGGATAAAGCTGGTGGTCTATGTAATTTTACTTTTATGAAAAATAGTTTTGGTGCTGCTTGGTAAAATCAAGAAATAAACTTTGTACACAGTTCTTTAAAAAGATTAAATTACTTCTAGTTGCCGATTAACTTGCTTTATCAACTTATAGTAGCATCAATTCTACTTTGTCTCAGAATTAAAAACAACAACAACAGAGCTTCATGTTTCTCTGGTAGTGATTTATATTAATGCCCATACCATTTCATAACAAATAGTGTGTTTAACTTTTGCTCTGTCAAATAAACCTTTCTTTGAAAACATACATTTTTAAACACTTTAAAGCAGTGGTTCCCAGCCCTAAGGTGGCCGCGGACTGCTCGGTCAAAAATCGAATAGAGCGCTGACTACACTCCCCCCTCCCCATACCCCCAGTCAATATCCTTCCCCTAGCCTAGTAACTTCAGGCATTTAAGTTAAAATATTATTATTATTCTATTAGTATTACTAAAAATCACAAATTTTTACAATACTCTTTTCATAAGAAAATATGTTTGAAAAACATGTTAGAATGTTAGATCAAATAAGAAATAGTAAGTTAGTTTTACTTTTTAAGATTTTTGGTGTGATTTTTGAGCTTGAATTGGTTTCATTAATTGAGAAATTGAGAAATTGCTCAAAGCTAATCTCATGTCATTGCTTGCGTCCAGCTGATCTATTTACTCGCTTTTGATTAAAAGTAAAGTAGAGAATCCCTGGTCACACAAAAAGGTTGTCGAAAACACCATCAGATACCGTAAGGCGGTTCGTTGAATATTTGGGTAAGATATAGCCTTTTTTACACCACAACTCTTCCATGTTTACGCCAAATTCAAATGAGTCCCTGAAGTTACTATTGTTTTGGAAGTTCGGTCACCTCTTCTAAGATTTCATCAGGAAGATCCTTGGCCTTGACATTGAAAGGATTTCAAATTAGTTTTTTAATGAACTCACTTTCATTTTTGCCATATTCTGGAAAATAATGTATAAATTCGTCCTTTAGTATTTGTAAGTGACTACACTTTATGTTGGACCTCTTCTGTGACGGTAGCATAATTCTTAATGTCAGCAAGGGCCTTCTACGTCGGAAATTCTGAATAGTTTCTCTCTTGAACCTTGTCGATCCACATATCAATTTTGCACAGAAATGCGTGAAGTTGTCTTCAAATACAAAAATTTTGGCGACGCCTTCCAACTTTTCATTTCCAGAACCCTGTAGCTGCAAATTTAGGTGATTGATATCCACGAGATATATCAGTGGTATCTAAAATTTTGCTTTTTTTTTTTTTTGTGGGGAGGGGGGCACTGACTCGCAAGCCACTGATTGGGAACCACTGCTTTAAAGAAAGGAAACATTGAATATTTTTAATTGGATAAATAATGTAGTAAAAATCAGATTTGTAGTATTTGTTAGTTTTTAAAGGCTAAAAGTAAAAAAAAATAAATCACTACACTTAGTGAGTAATACCGGCTTTGGTGGCCGCATGGCTTATAATGCTACTTTCACAGTGGATTAGACTGTCGATAATGGTGTGATTGTGGCTCGAATCTCGGTCAAGTGTGCTGAGGGTGATTTTTCTAAAATTGTTTTCCACTCTCCTTACACACTTCCTCTAAATATAACCTTATTATACCTAAAACCACTAGCGTAATTATTACATAAATGTATAACCTGGATCTATAGTAAGGCATGGTGCTAAATTGAAACTGGTTAGTGCTGGATTATACATTTTTGAAATATTTAACAAACACACACTCAAACGCTAACGTCCATGAACCACCTTTGCCTTTATTAGGTGATAATGCAATAAGCTGCTTAAAGTAAAATTTACTGGATAGCTTTACTCCTGATAAGGTTCTCAAAACTGATGCTTTATGGTAGAAGTTTAAGGGATGGATTTTTTTTTAAACCACTTTGCTCTTGTCTTACAGGGATATTGATAAGCTAAACTTAGATGTTTCTACAATGATAGCATACATATCTGCCTTGACCAATGGAAGTGCCAACTTTATTTTCTGTGACCAAATTTTGAATGACCAGGCTGAACAGGAGCGAAAAGAACCACTCAAACCAATTCTTGACAGGCTATTTGAAGGTAACTTTGTACATTAGCTCAAAATACGTGTTTAGCTTATGGAAATAGTTTATATTTGCAGTTGTAGAGCCCCTAAAACCTGTTAGTTTTAATAACTACATACCCATTTTGGTACATCATTAATAGATATACCAGCATTCTTTGTTTAAACCCCCTAAATATAACCACTACTAAACTGTAAGATCATTAGTTTTGCTGGTTCAGGTTTGTTTAGTGGGAACCTGACTAGAAGCATTAATTTTTCATTACATTTCTTATTATAGAGTGGATTGCACCCGAAAAGCTTCACAAGATGTTTCCAAATTTAAGAATCAACTCTTTTGCTTTCAAATTACATAGGCCTGTTATTTGACCAATAGCTTAAGTAGAACAATACATTTTTAAACAATTAACAAGTGTATAATTATAAGCTTTAAATATTGATTCATTGATTTCAAATTATTACTATAAGAGTCTAACTTTCAAACTTGAAATTTTATGCTTTCATTTACCTTTGTTAAAGTAAAGTAGTTAATGTATGATGTTGAAATTTAGTCTATTTACACATGCATATGAAGTGTACTCAATGAAATATTTCTATAAAGAAGACCTCTTTTCACTTTATGAGGTTATTGTATAGTATTTACAATGAAATAACACAGTTCACACTTTTAATAGTAAAACTACTCCTAACAAATTTATTGATAAATTTAAATCTTCACAAAGTTAGCAGAAATGTCAAAATAGAATAAACCACACAAGACATTGTGATGAAGAAAAATTAAAATTAAATTCTCTTATGGATGTTAAAAAGATTGCAGCTGAGAATGCCCAACAACTAAGAAATGAAAGTTTCACAGATGTGCATTGCAGCACTTTAGTAACTACATCTGATTTTAGTAGAAGATTTTGTACCTATAGGTTTAAAAAAACTTTTTAATAACAAAACGGAATTTACTGAAAATACAAACACTGGAATATGAAAGACAGAACTAAAATATTCTTCGCTTATGAAACAAATTTCAAACTGTTTGGAAGTGATAAGCAGTACATTCAATGCCCAATTTGCACTCAATTCAATCATAGACCGTATCAATTCCCGATGGCAAAACATGAATGGTAGAGGTAAATTAGTTTGGAGAGCTTTTTTTGCTCAACTAGTTGGAATAAAGGTAGATTTCAATGTTTTTATGGGTTGCTTCATGTAGACATGTCTTGTTGTGACGTGTGAACGGCCCGTGACCCTCCCAGGTCACGTGCGCCCAATGTTACATTATATTTTATTTTTAAAACGGACAAGAACTACAGGAGATTACCATGGTCCTGAAGCTGGCTCTATTGCATCGTGCTACATCATATCCTTTAGCATTTCCTCAATACTCATAGACATGGGTAGGTGTCTTGGAGGTTGTTTGATAGGTGATCCATCTCCCATGTCATTCTTGTGGCAAATCACGTTAGTTCTGCCCAAATCACTAGGTTTACAGGAAAACACAGACTTATTCTCCATTAAAAGCTGGACTACTCGTTTTCCTTGAGAAGCGTCTAGATGCTCTGAAGCGTGCTCAGCCAACTCTTGTAAGGGCTTAGTTAGATCGCTTATGGCAGGAGTTATTATATTGGTCGAACTTCCACTCAACATTATTTAAGATACTTGGTAACATCTCCCAACGATAGTTCCTTTCTTGATTTCCCATGGCTTGTCAGATAGGTTTATCATCCTGACTGGAATGCTCTTATTGATGTTTGAAAAAAGTGTTCTTGCAGTTATCACACTTAATGGCAGCTTGTCAGTACCATTCGCTGGCTCCACTAGTCCAAAGTGCCGACCATAATCTTCCCTACACTTTGCTGGAACAAGGACTTCGCTGTTCACAGGAAGGATGGTCGTTTGCTTACAGACCACTTGAAAATCGTCCGGAGAGGTCACACACCACCGAGATACAATTTCAACCTCTTCAGGTGTTTTTATAACTCCTGAACCTAAATCGATATAGCAGCCAAATTTGCGCAGGAAGTCCAAACCATGAATACACTCATCCTCATTGTTGGCAATGTACACAGGATTTTCTACTTGCAAGCTTCCTAAATTAAATTTCATTTGTGCCTTTGCCAAAACTGGTGCAGAATCACCAGTTACCATCCTTATTACACATCCTTGAAGAGAGTGTTATCTGTTCGTTGCTTCCGATGAAATAACTCGAAGAAATCATGTCGGACCAATGTGACGTTGGAACCCATGTCCACAACCATCCGGCATGCTGTTCTATCTAATATTCCTTCCACCAATAGTGTGTTGTCTTCACTTCCAAGAGATTGCACACTGAAGATAAACATGGAAGCATTTTGTGTGGAGTCAGCTGGTATTCGCTCCTTAAGACTAGCTTTCAGTAGTTTTTCGGTTGATTCTTGTTCCAGTAGCCATTTTGCTCACCGACCCTCGTTTCTCTACACTTGGGAGTGGAGGGGTCCAACTTTATTTCAGTTCCAACATTCAAGTTGGGTCGTCTTATAAGAATCGGGGCAACGCCGAGCGTTCTGAACCTTATAAATCGATTTAACTTCTTTTACGTTACTTTTGAGTTCATCCAGGAAGTGTTGCCGATCCAGACATACACCAACACTCACATCTCCTTCTTCCAAACGTGCGTTCCGTACCACACGCCGCGTGGCCCTTGCAGCAACTTTGGCTGACTCCACTTCCAACGCTCTGGCCAAAGCCTCTCGCATAGTTCAAAGACCTGCAACTCTGACCATCTGTTGAACTTCACTGTCTGAAATGGCGTCCAGGAACGCACCAACGGCGATTACGTCACGTGTATCAGCAGGACAACCTTCAAGGGCCAGCTGTGAAAATCTTTCAACATCAGCTGCCTGTTCCGCCAAGGGTTCGCTGGGTCTTTGAACTATGTTTTTCAACCGGGCATGGTAAAGATGCCGAAGGTGTTTGTCACCAAAACGTAGCTCAAGTGCTGATGTCAAGGCATCGTAGTCCAATCGGGGGGGCTCCGAGAGGTTTTGCAACACCGCCAAAGTAGGCCCCCCGAAGCATTGCTACCAAATACTGGGCTTTTGTGTCATCTTCCAGCCATTATTGTTGGGCCACAATTTCAAATTGTGTTTGATAATAACGCCAGGTACCTTGTCCATCATATGGAGATGGTTTAACCACAGATCCTTCCAAGTCACTAAGCTCAGAACTGCGTGGAAGTTGAATGACATTACCCTCACTTGTAGTTGGCAAGCTGCTGAAACGCCGATTCATTTCTTCTTGTAGTCCAAATATAGTTTCAATTTCGTTCTTGATGGTGTCCATCTCTCTCTGCAGTGACGTAAATTTGCCCTCAATAGTTGAAATCTCTGTTTTTAGTTCAGTTCTTCTTTCATTGTGTTCAACGATGTCATTTGTTCCACCATCTTGCTTTCCAATGATGCAGTCTGTTCCGCCATCTTGTTATTATTATTATCATCACCGCGTCTTACTACCCGTTCAGGTTATATGCACTTACGCTAATGTGTAATGGTTGGGTGATTATGAGATGAAATGGAGGACCTACAGTTTAACGTGGAATCCGAACCACGGTGGAGGCCTGTCATTCCACACATTCACAAGCTGTGATTAATACACTTCTTGTCAGAGGTGAAGGAAGGGTTTGGTAATCAGATAAATCTGTACCGGGACTGAGGACTGAACCCCGAACCCCAGCACAGAAGTCCGACACCTTACCTCTAGACCACCAGGTCACCTCCCCCATCTTGTTGTTTAATTACATAGTTTTTGGTGCGATTTGGTCCAGCCTGTTATTGTTTTGTTCTGCCATGGCTTGAATAAGAGCTGTTAAACCCTGGATATCTGCGGCCATTTTTCTTGTCATCACCAAGCAAACACACCACCAATATCCCACTTCTGACACCAATTTAACGTTGGGCGCGCGTGACCTGGGAGGATAACGGGGGCTGGTTACACGTCACCGTGTGAACCACGACTTCTTTTGAGGATATTGGGGTATGTTGCAGGTTAAATATGAATTAAAATACTCACAAATCACCCAAGGTTTTGATTATTAAAAATATCACTCATAAACATTCACATAAGTAAATATACAGCTAAACATTCAACAAATTAAGTACTCAAAGTAATTATTTAATTAATAAACCAATAAGGTCATAATGAATAGAATAATGCTGCATAAATTATAACTAAGCAGTTCATTGAACTAAGTAATACTAGTAATTGTCTTTAAATTAATAAACAAATGAAGACACATAAAATAAAATCACTGGATTAATTATAACTAAACAGCTCACTTCCTCAGGTAATATAGGCAATTGTTTGTAAATCAATACACAAATGAAAAAACATAATATAGAATTACATAAAATCAAGTAAACAGCTTGTTAACAAAAATACTGAATAAATAGTCGAACATCCAAATGTCAATTTCTTAAAATGTTTGTTCACGGTATAATTTACTTTCAATGTTAAAGACACCCACGACACCCTGCCACAGGTCCCAGCGCCATATACACTACACTGGCACATGCCACACAAACACTGGACTCCCTGGTCCACTCCCGGTCTCACTGGTTGAGAACCAAGAACTGAGCACACCTGGCTATCACTGAGCGTGTGTGTGTGTGTGTGTGTGTATATATATATACATACATACATACATTTATACATATAATTCTATAAGTGGAGGATTCCAGACCATTAGACCACCCATATATATAATGTCGTACACACTGATGCCCATTAACGGTGTTGGTTAAAACCTTTATTTGGCAATATCAAGACCTAGGGGTGTAATTCAAATACATTTTATGTGAGTGAATTAGGATGAAAGTAAAATTTCTTTGGTGAAATCTTGTGACAATATCTTGAATAAAAAGGACAGTAAATATTATTTGATGTGATGTACTTAAAAGATTAATCCCCACTAGGATACCATCTAGCCGACAGGTTGAAAAAAGTTATAAATGTAAAGTAAAGTACAGCATCTCATAGGTTTAAAAATTCTCATTTATAAACTGTAATTTATGATTTTTAATCTGCCCACTAGATGATTGCTAACACACTGTATATATTTTATTTTAGGAAAGTCACTTTTGTGTTGTGAGACAGCCAAACAAGCTTTATCTCATATTATCCGTAACTCGGGAGGAACTGGAGAAAGATCTCGTAGAGTTAATGTCTCGTGTTACTGTAGTACCAGACAATGTACAAACTCCCTACCCAGTCAAAATAGGTGGAAAAATAAAAGAAAGATCCATGACTGTATTCTGCACTGGGGATGCTTTAAAAGCCATCACAGTTTCTGCTAACCGAGGATTTTTTTCTTCTGCAAAATACCAGGTATATAATTATAACTATTTAGGTACAGCTATAATATTGATCTATAGGCTTAGTTAAAGATAGTGAATTTTAAAAAGAAAAAATTGAATTAGTATCATAGTAACTTTTTAATTTGCCATGTCACATTCTTAAATATAACTACATATTTAAAATAGACACACAAGCATGTCTGGAAAGTAAAGATATATCATGTCAATGCCACTAAGGTGAGTTTAAATGCTTGTTGTTAGTAGACTGGCATTGAATTTAATCCTTTAAGTCTTAGGACTTCCTTTTGTTTTTGTTTGAGTGACATGTTATTAAAATGGCAGCACCAATCCACCAAATGTCGTTAGTTATGTGATACATTTTCTGAACACAGAAGGTAAGCACCCAGCAAAAATTCATAATCAAACTTCTTCTGTTTATGGTAACATTATAAAACTTGACAAAATGTGACAAAGTGGTGCCTTGAATTCTCGGTAGGAAGGACGAATGTTGACAACAAACAAAGGAGCTGTAGGCCATCTTTAATCTCAGAAGACCATAAAAAAATTGAAAAAGAAATTCGTGCAGATGATTATTTGATGATAAGAGACTGGCATGATATTATTCCTGAAGCGTCTAAGACTACGATTCATGAAGCTGTGACAGAAAAATTTGGTTACAAAAATTGTATGCGAACTGGGTGCCCAAAATGTTAATCAACGACCACAAGAAAAAACAGATTGGTTCTGCGCTCACATTTATCATGCAGAGGAAGGAGATGAGTTTTTGGATTTTATTGTGACTGGGGATGAAACTTGGGTGTATCACCACACTCCTGAATCGAAGCAGCAGTCATTACAATGCCACCATACTCATTCCCCAAAACCAAAAAATACAAAGCATCGACTTACAAAAAAAAATAATCATGGTTCCAGTTTTCTGGTACAAAAGTGTCATTCTCCCGGTTGACTGGTGGTCTGACACAAAAATGAATGCCAATGCATATTGTGAGACCTTGAGACGGCTTCGACGGGCCATTCAAAACAAAAGGAGGGGAATGTTGACTCATAGCATCTGCCTGCTCCAAGACAACGCCCGCACGTGCCACCACTGAGCTGCTTGACAGTTTCAATTTGGATGTTTTGGATCATCCGCCTTACAGTCCAGACCTTGTGCCTTGCGATTATTGCTTGTTTTTTCACCTGAAGAAATATCTTGGTGGCAAAAAATTAGACAACGATGAGGTGAAAGAAGAAGTCATAACGTAGTTCAAGGGACAGGCAGTAGACTTTTATGACCTAGGGATATAGAAGTTGATTCCCAGGCTTAATAAGTGTTTGGACAGTGTCAAAAAATAAAATTATCCATATGTAAGTTGTTTTCACTAAAAGTTTAGTAAAAAATATGTATTTGTAAATGCTATGTGCTTTGTATCTTTACTTTCTGGACACGATTCTTATAAACAAATAATTTTATCTTATTTTAGATTTTTTTACAGCCAATTTGAGTTTAGTTCTGTTTAATTAATGAGAAAATAAATTTGAGAATAGCACTTAGCTGGTGGAAAAGCTTGCACAGCATTCAAGTGTAAATTAATATATACCTATTCTATTGCAATTACAATTAAATTTTTTTAATAAGTTTCCTTAAGATAGAGGAAATTTCATCAGTATGTGCTTGCATCAGTGAGTGATTGTGCACCTGACTATTTATTTTTATCACTTTTGTTTTATGGTCGTTCCAATCTTCTTTACTGCATAACTATCTAATAGCTTTTGAATTAATATTTCAGCAGTTTGTTAACAAATTTAAATACTCGATTGCACCAGATTTTGAATAAACTAGGTAAAAACACAAGTTCAGTTTCATAATCAGACTAAGAATGCCTCAATTGCAGCCCATTCAAGATACAAGACATACCTAAACTCAAATAGAATGGGCCAGTTTCATATGCGAAACTAGCCCATTCCATTATGGTTCAAGTAGGTGTCATCCTGAATTTAGTATAGTGCTACACCTGAGGTGTACTCAGTCTGACAATGAAACTTACCCATAGCCTTCTCGGAACATTTTTATTCTTTGTTGAATACTTATGTTTTGATAATATTTACCTAAACAGCACAATTAAAAGAATAATTTTCTCTCACTCAAGCCAGAATGGAACCGTATGATTCGCTTTATCAGCGTATGACATTGATTCTTTACTAGCTCTTTCAGACACAAAGAGGTGGCTCCTCTTGGGTAGTTTGGGATAAAAAAACAAATTGTAAGGAGGAAAATATAATGAAATGGCAGTAAATACTAGTCCATAAAATAAATTCGTGTATAAAGAACTCTACAGTGAAACTCATAACTAATTTGTAATTTAAATTGTTAACACAATAGTAGTGAAAATAGTTGACACAAACATTATTAAAACGAAGAGGATTTGTTATTAGTTTTTCCTTATTTGCCTTAACATTTTATGTGAGATAGTAAGCCTTTTATTTTAGCTGATTTTAAATCTGATCTTTAACATTTGACACCCATGGCCCATAAATAAAGTAAGGTAAAAGTAAGGTAAAAATTAAAACTTGATGTTAGGCTATGTATTTTTCAAGTTTTTTAAAAATGTGGTCAATAGCTCAGGCACAATAAGATAAACAAATGCATCATTGTCACATTAGTCTTTTTTTTATCTATCAGGGAAAACCATAAAAAAATGGCCATTACACAAAAGTGATTAGAAATGTTTTCAAGCTTTCAAAGTTAAAAAAAATAATTCATATTTCACATTTTAATGGTATTGTTTAATTAATTTTATAGGGTAAGGAATTTGTGGTGTGGCTGCATGATTCCCGTGCACTGACAGAACTCAAGCAATCAACTGCAAAACCGTTACCACACGCATAAATGTATATGTCTAAGGATATACATTTTTTCATCTGTTCAAGTATTTTTTCCTTTTAATTTATCCAAAACGTGTTTAAAGTAAATTATTTGTTACAAACTATAGTCATATTAATTTTAAAGTAACTTATAGTGCAATTTAAGTGGTCTTCCACTAAAAAAAACCTATGGGAAGTTAAAAAGCAAAAAACGCTTTAATTTTTATAGTGATAACATGAAAATTTTGAAGTTTTTAACTAACAATGTTGACTTTAAGTGTTCACGACAATAATTCAAGTGCCAAATGGTGTAGTCATAATTTCATAATGTTACAGTAAAAGGAAAAAATAAATAATAAAAATGGAAAAAAAGAGGAATAAATAGAAAAAAATTACTACAATGAATATCCATGATAAGTAAACATAAATATTAATGTAGTTTACTTTTACAAAAAACATATCCCAATTTTGTACTTTCAATATTGTAAATCTTTCTCTAATTTCTAATTTTAACATTATGTGATATATAAACTTCTAATTTACTCCAGTAAACTAAAAAAAGACATTGGATATGAGATACTTTGGTTCCTAATATTTCAATAAGGTACGATTGATAGCATTAGTTATAAACATATTTGGAAATAAAATTAAGTTAATTTTTTTTCTGTGTAAATCATTTTAATTCCCATTTCTAAATAAATAAAGTACATTCTGTCTACCCTGAAAATAACCTTGGTTGATTTCACCATTGCCCTATAATACAGGGTGGGGCTGACACAGTTAGATGAAAAGTAACTTTAAAATTAATACTTTATGAAAATCAACTATTAACTAGCTAAATAAAAGCAAACTATGTACAACACTCTTTCACTTTTTTAAGATAATGTCACTCACGTGAGCTCCATCAGATGTCAGGCAAACAGCACATTGTCAATCATTTTCCTCAGCATAAATCATCTAATTGTTTCCGCCTTACCCTATATAAGGTTACCTCACAGTGCAACCAAGGTAAGCTTGATACCGTCCGTGGTAAACAGAGGGTACTTCAATGGAAAATGTTAGTAATGAAAATTAGTTTAAATAAAGTGTGATAAATACATAGATCAAAAAATTGGTGTTATTTAAATGTGTTTGGTGTTTAAATGTGATTTTCTCTTATTGAAAATAATTATAACAATAATTGTTTACCTAAAATAATTATATAACAATCCTAATTTTGATGAAACAAATAGCCGAAACTATTGTTAATGCATTTTTAGTGAGGATAACACCACTTAGATATATTCTTAATATTGAAAAATGACACCTTGACACGGGAATCGAACCCAAGACGAGCATTGGCATACTAAGCCGAAGGTCCCGGGTTCGATTCCCTTGTCCAGGTGTCATTTTTCAATTTTCAGAATATAGAATCCTAATTTTGCAAACCACTATGTTTACATCACAAAAATACCATCTATTGCTTGGAATCAATAATTTTTTTGGACCAGCAAATACAATAGCTTACTATTATGGTTGATAGAAAAAGCTTTATGTGCCTTCACCATTCGTTGTAGAATATTTGTTTCACATATATTGTTTTCAATAAGTAATTTAATTACTTGTATGATATTTAAGGTTAATTACATTTTACTGTATATTTTGTCTAGCTATATTCTCATATCACTCTTAAATTTGATTTGAATTTAGCCATTTTTTGATTTTGGCTAGACAAGGCCTTGTGTCTTCTCCATTAGTTTAAAATATTAATTGTTTAGCATATATCTGTTTTCTTTAAGTAGCTTAATTGATTAAGTTATATTAATTTTGGCTTCACCATATAACACATTACTTGTTTATCGTAAGTATTTGTTATGAATAAGATTACTTCACTCTTTAATTATAAGTTCACGATTATTATGTCTTATGTTTTGTAATAAAGTTGTCTAACAGGCTTCTCAAATAAAACTTAAATTTAATTTGAACTGTGCAATATTTCAATCTTGGCTAGCCAAATCTTCAATTGGCTTCACCATTTATTTAACATATTATTTGTTTACCATTAAACTTTGTCATGAATAAGATTACTTCAGTTTAATTAATTTCAGATCACAATTATTATGTTTTGTAATAAGGTTTTTTCTAGCAAGATTCTCTGCTATAATTTTAAAAGATGATTAAATTTTAACTGAGCAACATTTCAATTTTGGCTAGACAAAGCTTCATGTGGTGTCACTATTTATTTAACATGTTATTTGTTTATCATAAATCTTTGTTTTGAATAATATTACTTAAGTTTATACAGTTTCAAGATCTCATTTACTATATTTTATGTTTTGAAATAAAGTTGTCTAGCAAAACTCCAATAAGACTTAAATTTAATTTGAACTGTGCAATATTTCGATTTTTGCTAGACAAAGCTTTATGTGGCATCTACATTTATTTAGCTTTTTTGTTTATCATTAAATTTTGTCATAAATAAGATTCCTCCAGTTTAATTAATTTTAAGATCACAATTAATATGTTTTGTTTAAAAATGAGGTGGCCCTCTTTGCTTGACAAGGATTTGAGGCTTCACTATTTATTTAACATGATCTTTAGTTATCATAAATATTTTTTATGATTAAGATTTATTCTGTTTAAATTATTTTTAAGATCTCAATTTTTATGTTTTGTGATAAAGTTGTTTTGCAATATTCTCAAATAAAACTTAAATTTTTGAACTGTGCAATATTTCAACTATAACTAGACAAATCTTTATGTGGCTTCACCATTTATTTAACATTATCTGTTTATCGTAAATCTTTGTTATGAATAAGATTACTTCAGTTTGATTAATTTAAGATCACAATTATTATGCTTTGTAATAAAGTTGTCTTGCAAGATTCTACAATAAAACTTAAATTTGATACAAGTGGTATTTTAATCTGAAGGTTAAATAAGCAAAACTATTTCATACTAACTATTTTGGAAAAAAGCATTTGCTTTACTACAATTAATTGTACATGACAAGCAAAGTTTGGGAGATTGAAATGCTCTTTAGTACAGGTACAACAAGATCAGATATACAGTTAACTTCTGGTTATCCGCGATAATGGAGGGGACGAGTGCCGCAGATAACCCAAAACTGTGGATAATCCACATATTTAGTAAAACAAGAGATTGTAGCACATTAAATTCAAACTAGTACTCACCTATTGCATCTATAAACACATATTTCAAACACTATGTTAATATATTTTTTAAATTAAATTAATGACTTACTCCAAATGAACATAGCAATTTAAAAAGTTTGTATTAGTCTTGATTTATTGCGGCTGCTCCCTTTTTCCTTATCCCACTATCTGTTTTCCATAACATCAGCTTGTCAGATAGGAGCGTATCATCGTCCTGTTCAAGATAATTAAGCAGGTACAACCCCCCTTCCATAAACTTCTTGTCTTTCTCGCCATTATCTGTTCCTTGGGGAGTTACTGAGTACAACATTCGATAGCCCTGTACTCTCCATCAACGAAGAATTTTTCAAAAACTTATTTCCTGCTGTTGGCGATTTCACTGTTAAGCCACAAAGGGAATAATACACCCGCAGATAGTCGGGAATTTACTGTATTACTAAATTTTGAAAAATCATAACTGGACATGGGAATGGAACCCGGGATCCTTAGTGCACCAATGCTCTGCCAATCAGCTATCCAGGATTTGTCCTGTTTTTAGGATCACGCTTCTTTCCTAGCTTAAGGCAAAGTCTGTGATGAGAATGTGGATTTTTCTTTTTAGCACTGCGTTTTACTAACCATTTGGGCTATATGCTATGAAATGTGGAAATCGGCTACATATTGAGCTATTATTATTATTATTGATACCACAAGCACTGGCGACTTAGGAGCAGTTTTATGCTACCGTTCATACAAATGATATTGTATTGAAAGCAAATAACTTTGATAAAGCATACACTCGTACAGTTAGTTGTACACTAGGGTGGATCAAAAAAGAAAAGTTGGTGGAGAGGAATGATGACAATACAAGTTGTTGGTACTAATAAGAAATTCACAAAATAAGGGATCAGACCTTTCGCCCCTGAAACTCAGTCAAGGATTTGCTCTTGTGGTCAAAAAAACTACAATATACTGGCATACAATGCTAGCTTGGTGGTCAGGCAAGACACTTTTAAGTGTTATTAGACTTTTTAGTTACAACTTTAATGATAAACTTACATTTGGGTGAACTGATTCACTTGAATAGAGGGTAACTGGGCATTAATGGGAGAAAACCTAAAAAAAAAAAAAAAATCACCAGAGGAAGGCAGATAGTTTAATCCAGCCCAATCTTGTCCCTTTCTCATCTTTACTACTTTACATCAATAAAATATTTTCTTTGTGCAGCTTTTTGCCAGGTATTTACATTAAGCGACTCAGAACTCACATGACCGTGTCTGCACTTCGAGTTCCTCCCACACCCTTCTCAACAACCAGCCACGAGTATGTTAATCTACATTAGAATCTGTTTTTAATTCAAACGAGGCCATTTTTAGCTGTGATTCCAGCTGAACCCATCCTTTGGCTCTTATCCATACACCTTGGCATCTTCTATAACATTCTTCACAGTTCTCTCAACATCTTGTCTGACATGGTATTTGGGGAAACTAAGTATTTGTCACTCGGACGTTCATTATTAATTATTGTCTGGAGGTCATCTAAAACAGTGGTTCTGAACTTTTTTTCAGCTGATGACACCCCCCTCCCCTCTTTGCTTTGGTAGATGATCAAACCCCCACCCCACCCTCTCTCACCTAGTGTTTGACATTTTGAAAAGGTTTTGTTTTGTAGTAACTTCTTTTTTTTAAAACCAAAATGAATATAGCACTGGCTGCATAGTAGCACAACAAAAGGAAATGGTTAAATTAATGTTATGTTGAAAATGATTTATTTTCATCAGTTATTGAATATTATGTTTTATGTTTGACAGTGCACACTGCATATTAATTTCTACTTCAGGTCGACAACGCTGTTAAGTTTTTATAAGAATCAGAGTTGAAAGTTCATTGGTGTTTCACATGTCTGAAATGGTAATAGGAGAGGGTAGAAAAGAATTGAGGGTCGAGTATAGGATGACTTTCAACCAATGTTTTCAATAAAACTCTTCAGCTAAAGGTAAGATACCACCACTCCTACACTGGCTGGACTTTACAACACACATTACTATTAATACATATGGCAAATTTCCACTTAAAAAGTACTCAAATAGTCATCCTTCTGTCAGCCGACTCGAAAAGACAGTTAAAGGTAAATGCTAAATATATACTTTTTTTACAGTAGTTGTGAAACATGTGTCTTACCAAAACGAGAAAAATATATATTCTTACTTTCTGTTCTCTACCCTCACAACAATAGCCTTATCCATGTGCCTCTGTTTTTCTGCGCAGTAGATTTTTATTTCTAACATCACCAGCATTCGATGCTTCCAATAACTTTTAGAACAGAGGTGAAACCTTTTTTTAAGCATTAAAGTAAAATACACATCATTTCCTAACAGTTTTAAAAATATAAGCAAAGGTGATTTGGTGACAAGTTCCCAAATCAAATTATGAATTATGAAAAATACATACAATGTGGTCCAATTTAACTTATAATGATTATAGAGACACACCATTTGAGATCATGACATTAGTAAGTTGGTCATTATTTGAGGAATTCGAGGGAAATGAAGTTGATGCACCAAATTTTTACTCTTTACTCACCAAAGATTGATCCCCAATAATTGTTAAATTTGCAAACCAAATATGTGCAATGTTTGTCGACATGAGTTTGTAATAAAGTAGTTCTCTCTTGTGGAACGGAACAAAGAGTTGAGAGATCATGACTTATCGACACACATAATTCATCATTCATGAACCTGACCAACACAAGATTAGTTTAATATTCACACCCTTCCTGCTAAATAAAGTCTCAAATTTCTGGGAAGAAATAGAGAGTTTTTTATACATAAATCTTAACTTTCATTTTTGAATAATAATAATAATGATTTAAAAATTAAGTTTATTTGACTTAAGATGTTGACAATATTAAATCTTTTTAAATGCAGCTTAGAATTTTCAATTTGACTTTTACAATCGAAAAAGTTTTACAAGCCTGATTTAAATTGCAATGGAAGCGTACTGGGTTGATTCCCAGTTATCTCTCCAAGCACAGCTCTTAAAATAAATTTAATCCTCATCACAAAACTTACACAAATACAATAAATGAAACTAGAGCATAAGATTTTAAAATGTATATATACATTGGACAAGACTATGCTCTAGAGGCATTACAGTACCCGCACAGTAATACACCTAACTTCTGGTGATAGAAAAGTCAGGGTTCTAATACCGAATTGTGTAACAAGGGGGTGTCTTTTTTTTAAAAAAAATCCCACACAAATGATGATCTAGCTCCTCTAAGTTGTACCTTTCTTATCCCAATCACAATAGTGAAAATATGTTAATAGTTCCAACTGGTAGCAAGACTCAGAAAAAACAAACAAATTAATCAAGGTATAAACCTAAAAATAAGCATTATGTAATGGTATCACTAACTGTCCAATAGGAAGAATGTTAAGGGTCCAGACTTCAGAAGATAATACAGCAACACCATCAAAGGGCAATTTTAGGAGTACCATAGTAGTTTTTGAAAATATCTGCAGGTTTTAATGAGGTTCTATTACAAGGATTGTAATACTATTTGCTCCACGTCTTACTGCCCATCCATGATATCCACATGTTTACACTAATGGGTAGTGATGAGGAAGGTAGAATAGTACCGTGCTCCATGTCTTACTACCCGTCCAGGGTATCCACATATCTACACTAATGTGGTAGAGATGAGGAAGGTAGAATAGTACCGTGATCCACGTCTTACTACCCTTCTGGACTATCCACATATTTACACTAATGGGTTAAGGAAGGAGGAAGGTAGAATAGTACCGTGTTCCATGTCTTACTACCCGTCCGGGATATCCACATATTTAAATTAGGAGTTTGAGATGAGGAAGGTAGAATTTAGAGAAAATGTACCAACTTTTGTGTGGAAATAAAGTAGTTAGCCATATGGGAACACACTGTTCCACTATTCAAACCCAGAACTACTCGTTCTCAACAAACCGGGCTATACTATCTTTGTCCGCGTACCCACCAATGCTGGTAAATACTAAATTAACTCTATGATTTAATATAAAAAGCAATATTAATTTGATAGCCCACTCCTGTAGACACGTGGTCTAAAAGTCAACCTTATATAATCCGGATGGCCAGTGACGAGTAGAGAAGGGTTAGAGTCCAGACAGATGTATTTAGTGTGTTTTCCCCGAAATAGTTTCCCCACTCTCTCTCTACGCAAATGTGGTTACACTTCCTCTAAATTCAGACTTCCTCAACCATAACACATTTGCTTAATTAATATACTTGCACAGTGTTGGTGAAACTGGGTGGTAAAGAGGGTTGCCCTGGGAATAATGTTCTCCCCCTCCCCTACCTACCCTCCCCCACAGTCCCCCGTCAACCCCCCGACCCCATGTAGATTTATTTCACTCCTCTTTGATATTCTATAAAATGAAGTTGAAATATTACCTTGCATCAGACTTCAAATAACTTCTAGGAACATCCAAATTTCAAAAATTATCTGGGTCAGGACTACTACAAATTTCTCCTAAATTTATTTAGCACCGCGTCTTACTACCCGTTCGAGCTATACACTTAAATACTAATTACGCTAAAGGGTTAGGATTTGGGAAAGTTGAATAAAGAGGAAGTGAACCCTCATTTGCGTTGAGGGAGAGTGGGAAATTCATTTAGGAAAAACCACCCCCAGTTCACCCGAGCGAGATTCGAACCTCGATATCACCGTTCTCAGCAGTCTAGCTCAACACGAAACTAGCGCTTTAGCTAACTACGCCACCGAGGCGAGTAGTTCCTCTTAGAGAAGAATAATTAATAAAAAAATCAGGTGGACCACTCTAAATAGCTTGTAGAGGAGTCTGACTTTCCAGAATTTCAATACAAGAAGCACTCCTAATAGCTTCCAATCACCTACATCGGTGGCCGCGTGTTCTAAGTAGTCACTCTCACAATAGATTAGACTGCCTATGATCGGGAGATCGAGGTTCGAATCTCGGTCAGGTGTACTGAGGGTGGCTTTGGTTAATGGTTCTCCACTTTCCTTCCACGCAAATACAGGTACACTTCCTATAAAAAATATTCAACCTTCCTCTTGACTAACCCATTAAAGTAGTTAGTACATATGCGTAAAACATCAGGTAGACATGACGCCAAAATAAAAACTTCTAGGGAGAATTCATTTAAAAAAAACAGGATAAGGGTCACCGATATTCATTTAACTTTTGATGAAGGGATGGGGGAGTTAACCCTTTTTTCGTTAACTACCCTCACCCCCCTTACACAAATAAATTAATAATAATAATAATATTTAGCACCGCGTCTTACTACCCGTTCGGGTTATACGCCTTAAGTACTAATTATGGATTAGGAATTGGGAAGGTTGAATTAAAGGAAGTGAACCCGCATTTGCGAGGAAGGAGAGTGGAAAACCATTTAGGAAAAACCACCCCCAGTTCACCCGACCGAGATTCGAACCTCGATCTCCCCGACCTCAGCAGTCGAGCTCTACACGACAAGCGCGTTAGCCAACTACGCCACCGAGGCGGGTCACAAATAAATTGCCACTGCTATTGTGTATAATCTGACTTGGTAGTGTGGTGACGTGGTGTTATATATATATATATAATTTTTATATAGGGCAACCCGCCTCGGTGGCGTAGTTGGCTAACGCGCTAGTCGTGTTGAGCTCGACTGCTGAGGACGGGGAGATCGAGGTTCGAATCTCGGTCGGGTGAACTGGGAGTGGTTTTACCTGAATGGTTTTCCACTCTCCCTCCACGCAAATGCGGGTTCACTTCCTCTAATTCAACCTTCCCAATTCCTAATCCATTAGTGTAATTAGTACTTAAAGCGTCTAACCCGAACGGGTAGTAAGACGCAGTGAATAATAATAATATATAGGGCACAAATAATATTTTCGATTATGATTCTCCTCGCATATCTATCTATCTGAAGCGATAAAACTAACCTTTGAGAAGATTATCACGTGTTCCCAAATCTTGGGTGGGGTATGAGATAAGCCAGGCTACGTTATCTACCACCTGTGTTTTTCATTTCGTTCTGTTACGATCGTAGATGGAATAGTCGAGTTTCTTGTAATGAACCTTCAACGAATCGACCGTTTGGAACATTGGAGTCTCATAATATATTCACAAATGTTGATTTAGTGTCAAACACACTTCACATTATAATTTTTGAACGTCATTAAGAGGTCGCATAATGGATTTAATAGAATAATAACAGGTAAGTAGGCCTGGATTGTATTGAGCATGTCTTTATCTTGAATGTGTTTAAAATAAAACGAATGGATTGTATATTTTTTTTAAACAAGTTTGACAAATATATTATATTATTATTATTATTATTATTATTATTAGCACCGCGTCTTACTACCCGTTCGGGTTATACGCACTTAGGCTAATGTGTAATGGTAGTAGGGTGATTGTGAGATGAAATGAAGGACCTACAGTTTAACGTGGAATCCGAACCACGGTGGAGGCCTGGCATTCCTCACATAAATATATTATAGGACTACATTAAAAGAATGTTGTTTGATAGTTTGAACAAATTAAAAACACTGATTCAAATATTTCTACATTATATTATTTTTTCATTTATTTGAGATATTTAACGTTAAACCCACTTCGGTGGCTGCGTGCTCTAACGCGCTACTCTCTTGTTGGACTAGACTGCTGAAGACGGGGAGATCGGTGTTCGATCCCGGTTTGGTGAACTAAGTGTGTATTTGCTTAAGTGGTTTTCCACTCTCCCTCTACACAAATGTGGGTGCACTTCCTCTAACTCAAGCCTTCCTAATCCACAACATATTAATGTCATTAGTACATAGACGTATAACCCGAACGGGTAATAAGACGCGGTGCTCAGAAAAAAAGTACATTTTCTGAACCGAGTGATTATATCAGCACAAGACTTATAAACCAACTTTAATCTATAACAAGACACAACATCCATCCCCACGGCCGTTAATTCATTACTGTGAAAGAGGAAACCCATATTTCACCGAAGATACATTTTTAAGGCATTTAAGGAATCGAACTTCGAACCAGGGATCATCAACTCAATAGACAGACACGCTACTGACTGATCTATGGTGGCCGACATTGTTTCTTAACATATCAGGAGATACGTATGAGCTAAAAACATAATACTTAAAAAAATAATGACATTTTCACAATTTTACAAATTCGATTCTTTGTTTTACCTTCAAATTCGAGTCTTGAGGAAAATTTTGAACATACAATAATATAAAATATAATTATATGAAGTGTGACAGTAAACTTTTGAGTTACCAAGCAGTAAGTAGGTAGGAAATAATAAATAAATAAAAACTTTTTTGTGTGCTAAATTGAATACACTATAACATTCAATCAAGTGTAAAATAATTGGTTTGGATTCTGCTTCGGAATTATTCAAGGACGTTGCCTACCTGTGACGTCATGGCAGGTCAAGATAGGATTTCCAATGTTAATGAAATTAAGTTTTATTCATTGAGTTTTAAAGATATAACGTCGAAATAAAAACCACAAATTCTTTAATAATTCTAAAAATAGTCTTACAGTTTCACAAAATTATTACTTGTATCTTAGAGTAGTTTTTTTGTAAACACATTTTTTTTTATAAAACCTCTACAGCTCAGGATATTTGTCTTATTCACGAAAATGTCCTGTAGGAGTCTTCCTGCCAGGATGTAGATTAAAACAGTTCGTGGTAGCAAACGTCTTTCTAGAAAAGGAAACAAGGAAAAGGTAATTTTAAAAGCCAAGTCAATGTTTTCAAGGTGCAAAGAGTATAATGAGTGTGTAAACTCGCCAGAGGAATTGGGGAAGTGTTATAAATAGATAAACAAGAGACCTCACAAGTTGAACTGCTCATTTTCTTCCCTCTCTTTCTATTTCGTACATTGGTGTCTAAGTGTGATAGTGCTTAGACTGCTTAGGTGCGTCAAGTTAAGATGCAGCCCGCTTTGAAATCTCTAAATAGGCAATTTCGTTAAATATGAGTTACTCTCAGTGACTCAAAAGCTTCCCTATAAAATAATTATATTCACTCTCTATGTGGAAAGTTAAGTAACACAGCTTGGAGGGGGTCAGGCTAGATTTATGCTTGTGTTACCTGTAGGGGGAAAAAAAAAGATAAACAAAAGCGTTACATGGTTTGTGTGTAAATCTTTAGGCGTCACTCTCCCAGTCAAGGCCGTAGCTGGGGGAAGGGGTGGTTTGGGGGGTTAAACCCCCCTGCAAAATTTTATAAACAAAATATATGTGGCTTTATTTATGGTTCAAACAATATCAAAATTAAGATACAAATACAAATTTGGGATTTGTGTTAACACAAAAAGCACTTCAGAAAGCTTCTAGAGGTGTAAAATATTTAGAAATTTTCCTAGTCTTCGGCATTTTGTGGGTTATTTTACCATAAAAATAACATTTCACGGCGTTTCAAAAAGTGTTTAATATTTAGAAATTTTCCGAGCCTTCGGCAGCTAGGGTGTTATTTTACTATGAAAAAAAAAACCACTTTAGAAAGCGTCTAGATCTATTTATCATTTATATTTTTTTCTAGCTTCCAGCAATTGGGGGATGTGCCTACCAAATCTCCCTCCCCTCCCCCCTGAAATCATTGGCTGGCTACATCCTTACTCTCACTAGAATGAACTTCCGACTACGGGAAGATCGGGGTTCGAATATCGGTCAGACGAAGAGAGGTTGTTTTTCCTATTTTGTTTCAGCATTTCCCTCAACACAAATAAGGGCACACTCCTTCAGAACTAAACCTTCCTCGTCCTTAGCACAACAGGGTGACCTGGCGGTCTAGGGGTAAGGTGTCGGACTTCTGTGCTGGGGGGTCCGGGGTTCAATCCTCGGTCCCGGCACAGATTTATCTGATTTCCAAACCCTTCCTTCACCTCTAACAAGACATCTTGTGAATGTGGGGAATGCCAGGCCTCCACCGTGGTTCGGATTCCACGTTAAACTGTAGGTCCTCCATTTCATCTCACACTCACCCTACCATTACACATTAGCGTAAGTGCGTATAACCCGAACGGGTAGTAAGACGTGGTG
>CABEEJ010000544.1:48333-119555 GCA_901482245.1 Timema douglasi
TATCCCTATCTTGAGCTAGTTATATCCAGTCCACCTCATTACACTCTATCCCTATATACAACTAGTTTTATCCAGTCCACCTCATTACACCCTATCCCTATCTTGAGCTAGTTCTATCCAGTCCACCTCATTCCATCCCATCTCTTTCAGGTTCATTCTAATATTATCCTCCCATCCGCCTCTAGGTCTTCCTAATAGCTTCTTCCCACTGGGTTTACCGGTCAACACCCTGAACACAGTTCTAGATTCTTCCATTCAAGCTGCGTGTCCTGCCTACCGTAATCAGCGATATTTGATTATCCTGGCAGTCTCTTGTGACGAGTACATTATATGTAACTCATCATTATGTAACCTCCTCCACTCCACACTATCTTTTTCCATTCTTTAACCAAGTATCTCTCTAAGCACCTTGTTTTCGAACACCTTAAATTGATTTTGGTCGTGTGAGTTAAGAGGCCACGTTTCACAACCATAGAGAACAACCAGTAAAGTTGTTTTGTAAATTTTGAATTTACATTCCTTGAAAGCAGGCGAGCTGTTAAACTTACTGTCCGAGTAATAGTATGCATTTACCGACTGTATTCTTTTCCTAATTTCCAACCTAATACTGCTATTTAAAATGATTTCTAAATATTAATTCTTAATTGGACTATATTTAAGCTTGTAAAAATAGTCAAAGTTTAATTTATTTACAAAAAGGGATTTTAGTCTTTTATTATTTAAAAAAGCCATGCACGTATTTTCTATACTAATATTATAAAGAGGAAAAATTTGATTTTTTTTTTGTAATGGATAAACTCAAAAACTACTAGACCAATTTTAAAAATTCTTTCCCCAATATAAAGCTACATTATTTGCGAGTAACATAGGCTATATTTTATTTTGAAAATTTAATTTATTCCTCATAAAAAGTCAATAGTCACTCATATTGTATGGTAGTCTATGATGATTCTTCAATATGTGTGATGAAAATAATAATACGGGGGGGGGGGGAAGGGTCTAGTCTTNGAAGCGTATATATATATTTTTTATTCTAAGCACATAATAACGTACCTAATTCTTCGACTTTAGATAAATAAATCCGGACCCTTTTGGCCACCTACTTTTACTTCGATAAATTACATATACAGTAATTCCTTATCTTGATGGCGTTGACTACTTGGAGATGTCGAAGCTATTTTGCGAAGCGGGTTGTAAGCAGTCTAGGCACTATCGCACTTATTGTAGATTCACACGTTCGCCGAAAAAAGAGCGCAGAACAAACAGAAACGTAGTCACGTGACGAGCTCTAAGCCAATCACAAGATTTCAGACTTATCGGCGCGAACTATTCAGCTAAAGTTCAACTCATCTCTACTTTGTCCACTCTGTCTGAGATGTTCGGTACGGGGGAACCAATCAAATCTCTGAACCAACCATCTCAAATCAGTGCGCATGCGCTGTAGAGTTAGAAGCGAGCAGACAACTTCGTTGTCCGTTGTTAGGAGATTCGAAATAACCCGTTAATGTAAAGCTTGTATCGATGTATTGGATTGTGCCACGACACACGGGGGCGTCGCGCCAGGGACTTTGAGGGGGGTTCCACTCCCAACCCATGTTGGTTAAAAACTTGAAAGTTAGAAATTTTGTGAGATTTGAGATCTGGAGTTGAGAAATTCTAGGCTTATTCTGTACCCCAATACTTTTTAATGTGAAAGTCCTCAACCACAGACATTTACAGACAGATTTAAAATTTCCCAAATGTTGAGCCCTACTCTACAAAAAATCCTAACTTCAAAAATCATCAAACATTTAAAGGATATTCCTTGTTTTGTAGATTGTAGAAAGCTTAGTTAATCAAGTTGTCTAGTGGCGCC
Source organism: Timema douglasi (assembly GCA_901482245.1). Taxonomy (NCBI): domain Eukaryota; kingdom Metazoa; phylum Arthropoda; class Insecta; order Phasmatodea; family Timematidae; genus Timema; species Timema douglasi. Next base: position 50,189 of record CABEEJ010000544.1, read on the forward strand.
GATGTCAGTAGACAGAGACAACGGCCGGTGAGTGTGTGCCGAATGCGATATGAAAACGAATCGTAAGGGAACATGAGATGCCCAGTAGCAATATCTAATGTCACCCAATGTTTTGTTTATGGTTTAGTGTTTTTAGTTGTGACTTTCGGGGCCGCTAGACTGTCACATTTTTATTATTCAAATTATCATATGTTTTACAGCCAATGCCTTTATTAGGGCTTTATTAAATTTTGAAGGCATAAATGCAGTGAATATTACACAACATTTTATTGTTTTCTTATCGAAAGCTCTGATATTGAGGTTAGTGTTAATGTTTGACTTCTGAAATACACAATAATTCTTCTAGCAAGTATCCATACTAGTTTTAATTGAACGGATGTATCTTATTTAATTGTTTATTAAATAAGCTTTCTTGAAAGCAATTTAAATAGGCTCAAAGCAACAATGAAGGAAAATGAGTAATAGGGCTGTGTTACATTGTTACAACTCTTATAATTTTTTTATGTTATTAAGTAGACTATAATAACCAAAAATGTTTTTTTTTCACTCTAACATTTTCAAATTTGGGATACATTATTTAGTGTTCAATTTGCATGAAATTTCGCATAACTATGTTGTTTATTGTGCTGATTTCGAATTTGCCATAAGTTATTTAATAGAATGTCAAGGGAAGCCCCTTCACCCTCACGCGCTAAATTACAATATGTTTTGAATAGTTTATTCACGTACCAGTATTAACATTTTAGGGCAGATTCTATGAGGTTATGAAGCAGGATATTGGTAGGCAAGCGTCAAAATACTGTAGGAATATCGATAAATTCAATTTTGTATTGCTTATTCTACAGTTGAAAAGGTTTTTAAATTGACATGGACAGATTGCTAATTTTTTGATAAAGTGACGAGCAAGTTCTGCATCTCCGGGAACTTACGAGTTAAATATTGCTTCTAACTGTGTTATAGCAAAGCAGCGGCTTCCAACTTGGGGGTCGCAGCGTGTTTAGGGTGGGGTTACTATATAGAGGTTTTTAGCTTTATATTATTTAATTTTCAAAGATTTTAATGATCATAGGAAAATAATTAATTCTAATAAAAATGTAAGTTGTTAAAGGGCTAAAAACAACCTAGTTACTGCTTAGTTTCCTTTTGGCTATTCCACTCTGATAGCGTCTTGCTGACTGTGGCAGCCTTGTAATGCTGCTAGAATAATATAAAATTATATCCCAACCCCGGGCTTGTTGATTCTCTTTCAATACACATTATTCACGTACAATTATTATTAGAAGCAATATATAATAATTAAAACAAGAATTAGTGGACATGCGGGTTTAATGTCACATGCTCTTTTGGTTTGGTTTGTTGGTAAAGATGAAGTAAGGATTTTAATTCTGGTCAGGGGTAGTTTATCCTACTACCCCGCCAAGCAAATAAGTGTACATTTCCTCTAAATGTTACCTATCCTAATAGTGTAGTTAACTGTAGATAGTCTGGGCTGGTAGTAACACACAGCGAAAAAACTTAAAAACCAGGATTTGAACGCTTTTAAGTTATTAAAGTGTCGCGATGGCCGCAGAGAGAAAAGTTGTGGTCATAAACTTCAAAATGTTGGAAATCGCTGTAATAAAGTCACTTAACTTTTTTAATATAAATTACACAATTTGAACAATATCTGAAAATCCAAATAAATATATTTAAGCTTAATTGGATATTTAGCTCAGATGCAGGTAAACCGAAATAAATAATAACTCAAGTTATTTCCTTATTCACTGAGAAAAGCCTTCTTGTACCTTTAAAAATCCAGCACAAATAAATAAATTTAAAAATACAATTGCCTAAAAGCTTGGTTCAGGGGTTGATTATCACCATAAATTTTTTTAAAAATCTGGGAGCCTCCCAAGGGGGCCCCCCTCCCTCCATATATTTCGTGCAACGCCCCTGAGTCGACACAGTGTTATAATTTGAAAACATCCATCGGGAGAGTGATCTAAAAATATATATATTGTTTATATACTAGAAAATAAAATTGGTTAATAATTAGCTGATTTAAGTTAGCCTTGCAATGCATCATGGGTCAACATACGAGTGAATTGCTGCGCTACTCAAGCAGAATCTGCTTTCTATTTTCGGTGAACATGTGAATAAAGTTTAGACACCAATGTACGAAATAGAAAGAGAGGGAAGAAAATGAGCAGTTCACCCTGTGAGGCCTCTTGTTTATATATTGATAACACTTCCCCTCTTCCTCTGACGAGCTTACACATTTACTATACTGTTTTCTCCTTGAAAACGTTGACTTGCTTTTTAAAATTATCTTTTTCCTGATTTCTATTCTAGATAGAGAGAAACTACCGAGGACATATTTAATTTACATCCTGGCAGGAAAACTCTTACAGGACATTTTAGTGACCAAGCCAAATAGCCTGAGTTTTATAAGATTTATAAAAAATACTTTTAAAAAACTCTCCTAAGTTAAAAATAGTAATTTTATGTCATGTGGGACTACTTTTAGAACTATTTAATAATTTATGGTTTTTGTTTCAACGTTATAGCTTTAAAACTCGTAGCCTGAGTTTTATAATATTTATAAAAAATACTTTTAAAAAACTCTCCTAAGTTAAAAATAGTAATTTTATGTCATGTGGGACTACTTTTAGAACTATTTAATAATTTATGGTTTTTGTTTCAACGTTATAGCTTTAAAACTCGCTGAATAAAACGTAAATTGATTGACACGGAAAATAATATCGTGAGCTGCCATGATGTCACAGGTAGGCAAAGTCCTTAACGCGGTCTTCGCGCAAGTTGAAAAACCACCTAAGTCGAATGGTACTTTTAGTATTATGCATATTTAACACGTTCGTTTCAGAGCATAGTTAAATCTAAATAACTTATGTACAATACATCATTAGAACGCTTTGAGAGAAGGAAACTTTACGAACAAAATAGTGATGCCACACTGTCAGCTTACAGTGAACGTCATGTAATAGGTATAGTGTCGCTTGATAGACGGGGATGTCAAATTACCACAGCCGCGTATCTACGAGCCCGCGTAACTCGGATCCGTGTGAGCAGAGGGCATACCTACTGTATTTACATTAAGGTTGTGAAAGGATCTTCAGACGTGTCATCCATGTTTTATTTCAGCAGGATACTACCATATATAAAATGATCGTCTTCAAGAAGTTAATGATTCCCTCTTCAGTCCTTCTAATGATGTTTGTCAACTCAATACAAGCTCAATGTCCAAACCGTTGTAGTTGTCAGTTAAACGAACAACATAGAACTGTCAATTGTTGGGGGCGTGACCTTCTTGCATTTCCGGCGGATATTGATAACAAGGTTAGTCATTTTTAGAGCATAGTAAATGCATACAGCTTTAGAAATATTTTAATAATAATTTTATTATCTTTAGGATCTAAATAAAACTTTCATAAAATAGTACATACTGTAATCCCAAAGTACCTAAAGATACCGTTCTTCAACTCTGAAAGTCGACCTTGTACGGGTTTCGCTATGGTTCAGCTTATAATGTAGGCTCATAGTGTAACACGTCAAAGTAATCTTGCTACCTTACAGATTTGACGGAGTGTACATCTTCAGGTCTCGCAGTGAAATATTTAAATACACAAATAAAACCGTAATACGCATAGTAGTAATGATAATATAATCTTTATTAAGTGAAGATAAGGCAAGCGCCTTTTATTACATTCAACTTTGTGTTAATAAGGCGTGATCATAATTATACTCTTGCACTTTTATTTATTAATTTTTAATTATTGGATTAATGTGTCCACAATGAATATTAGATATAGAACACATATTTCATATAATAATTGCACATTAATGGGCAAATTAAAATGAAATCATTGAATAAAGCAAAACTAAATAAAGATATAGAGAAAATAATAATTAACACACATTCACATGTGATATCAATTATGAATCTATTGGGATTATGTCACAATACAGTGAAACTTATCTTAGAGAATGTTCACTGTGAAGTGTTGTCGATTTGTCAGATTGGCTGTGACAAATGCTCACATATACTTTCTATTTGGATTTTAAATGCCATATATTTAATGAAAACAATTTTAAATACCTTAAATCAGTATTAAAATAACATTTTGTTTTTGTTTTCAATAAACTTAAAAAAAAAGTCTTATTGCTCGTTGACACTGATAAGTCAATATGATATAAACGTAAGGATATACAGAGTGTACCATAACATGGGGGAACCATTTCAACCGTAGATAGGAGACAAAACCAATTAAAGAAGGTTATATAAACTTGTGTCCCATTTGACTGTTTCCGAGTGATAGTCATGTTTGTTCTCCAGTAATGTGGAGCTGTTTAATATTGGAGGAAGTGCTCAAAATGGCCGCCTTCAATCTAAATACAAGCTTGTAGTCGTTCTTAGACTGCTTCACTCTTTCAAAACACAAGATGTTTGGAATAACCCATAGAACATACCTAGTTAACAGGTAGAGAAATATACAGTATGGTATACAAAGAGTCCCCACTTGGTTGTAGCTTGAAAACAAGGACAGATGGGGCAGATGTTTGTATTTTATACTTCTCGCTGTTTTGTCTCGCCTGTCCACCGCTGAAGTGGGCCCCAAATGTTACGGTACACTGTCTGTGTGTGTGTGTGTGTGTGTGTGTGTGTACACACATATATGTAACATATATATATATACACATATATGTAACATATATATATATATATACATATATGTAACATATATATATATACACATATATGTAACATATATATACACATATATGTTACATATATATACACATATGTTACATATATATACACATATATGTTACATATATATACACATATATGTTACATATATATACACATATATATATATATACACATATATATATATATATATAGGAAAGTCGCCTATTTTGGGGTGATTTCCTAATTTGGGGAGGTACAATATTTGGAGTAAGGAAGTGCTCCTACCTATCGACGGGCACTGGAAATTGAAGGAAAGGACGCTTCCCCATTGTTTGGCTGTTAACAGCGCAGTAGCTCCACGAGTATTGATGCAGTCGGTTCTAACATTTTATTTGTGTCCTGAAAGTTTTTGCTAAGCTCGAATAAATTCAAGATTACATAGTAAACTTATTTATATTTCTATATTTGCTAAATTTGTTATAATTGGTATTAAAGTGGCTTTCTTTAGAGGTTACATTTATTAAAACTAGTAACTATTTGAACATATTTTTATAATGTCAAAAATAATCATTTTATGGAGCCTATTATGGGGAGTCTTAGGTTTTCTAATTTGGGGATCCCCAAATTAAGAACCCAAAACGTTCTTCACAACAATGAATTAAAATATAATTTTATAATAATCAATAATTTTCTAAAAAGTATTAGAATATTTAAAAAAACAAAATATAACGGTTAACCAATTTTAAGATATGGTAGTTTTATATTGTCTTTTATATTGAATATAAAAATAATGATTTATTTGTTTAACTCTATGAAGATTCAATGTCAAGTTATAATCTGTAGATATCACTTAGCAATTTTATAAATAATTTGGAGTACTTTTTTTGAAGACCAACGTCCCTAAATAACACAACCTTTTTAAACTATTATAAAATAAATATTTACAGATGGCTCCAAGGAAAAAATGGGATCCAGAACAAATTAAGGTGGCAGTTGCGGCCATGCGCAATAAGGAAATGGGAAGTCTTAAAGCATCCCGTGTCTTATGTTCCTCAAACTACACTAGAACGCTACGTTAAGGATTTAGATAAATGTCCTAGTGACGTGGTTCAAACCAAAATAGACAGGAAACCAACACTACCCTTTGAATAAGAAAAGGATCTCGCAGACTACTGCCTTATTATGGAAAACGGATTCTTCGGCCTTTCTCAAAGGGATGTTCGTCGCATGGCATATCAGCTTGCTGTAAAAAACGGAATTGCGAACCCCCTCTCCAAAAAGAATGAGCGGGCCGGGAAAAAATGGATGAAAAATTTCTTAAGAAGAAATCTACAGCTTGCTGTGCGCACTCCTCAAGGTCTCTCAATGGCCCGAGCAAAGAGTTTCACTCCAGAAGGAGTTTCCAAGTTTGACATTTTTGAACCTGCAATGGACAGTATCAATAATTCTCCATCTAGGTTATACAACTGTGACGAAACCAACATAGCAATTGTACAACATAAGCACACAAAGTTGTGGGTCTAAAGGGAAAGCGACAAATTGGAGCACTTCAAGCGGCTGAACGAGGGGCTCTTATAATTTGTATGAGCCCTGCAGGCCACTTTGTTCCTCCTTTAATGATCTTCCCTCGAAAGAACATGAAGATGGAACTCATGGATGGGGCTCCCCCTGGCTCTATTTATTCTTGCCATCCGTCTGGCTGGATACAAACGGATATATTTAGAGATTGGTTTCGTCACTTTATTTCCAGCGTGACGCCTACTGTGGAGGATCCTGCAATTCTCGTATTAGATGGCCACAACTCTCACACGAGAAATATAGATGTGATAAACATGGGGCGAGAGAATAATGTGGTCATTGTGTGTTTGCCCCCCCTCCCCCCATAGCATTCACAAAATGCAGCCACTCGATGTCTCATTTATGGGGCCTTTTAAAACGTACTACGCCCAACAAGTTGAGAAGTGGATTCGAAAAAATCCTGAACGAGTGGTCACTGTCTACCAGATAGGGGAATTTTTGGAAAAGCGTACATGAGGGCAGCGACTGCTGAAGCGGCTGCTAGTTGTTTCCGCAAAACTGTATTGTTTCCTTGTAATAGGAACTACTTCCGACCTCATGATTTTGCTGTCCTTGAGGAGCCTGAAAAGAACAACGCTGAGAGCCCACAACAGCTCGATAACCTGCAGGAGCCTCAACCAGGGACATCCCATGATCCTGATCCTGTTCCTATAACAACGCCACCTCAGATAAGGCTTATCCGGGCGTCTAACATCAAATCAGTTCCCTCTATAAAAATTCAGCCTACTACAAGAAAGTCCCGAACTGGATCTGTCCAGCTCATCACTGGATCACCTTATAAACAACAGCTATAAGAGTCGAAGAAAAAGGGTCCTTTACCAAAGAGAAGCGGTAAGACTTAAGACTATCAAAAAACGTTCTGAATTGAAAACACCAGTTTACCGTCGTAAGAAAAGGGCTGTCAAACATTCGGAATCTTCAACAAAATCTGAGGATAATATTTCACTAGTTGATTCTGATGACGATCTTGAATTGGAAAGTGAAAGTGAATCTGATGCAGAGTGTATTATTTGTGCAGGATTATTTTATGATGAACATGAAGGTGAGAATTGGGTTAGATGTGTGGTATGCAACAAATGGGCACACACAGATTGTGTTGATCCCTCTAACAAACAATTTGTGTGTGGCTTGTGCCTTTCAAAAGAGAACAAAAAATAACTTTTTCTAAATAATTAATTTTTTGTGTAAGGATAATTGAACATCCCCAAATTTGGAGCTCTAGGGTTCCTAATTTGGGGAGGCGCATGTTTTTTTTTAAAATTATTTAATCTTAAAATTTGCTCATAAGTGATATTTTATTTTGCACTAAAGTGAGAGCAATAAAACCACTAATTATGTCTCAAATATTCATTGTATTATCATATGTTCCTTTTTAACTAAAAATATTCTTACAAAATGCTCCCCAAATTAGGCGACTTTCCCCTACACATATATGTTACATATATATACACATACATGTTACATATATATGTTACATATATATGTTACATATATATGTTACATATATATGTTACATGTATATGTTACATGTATATGTTACATGTATATGTTACATGTATATGTTACATGTATATGTTACATGTATATGTTACATATATATGTTACATATATGTGTTACATATATATACATACATGTTACCTATATACCATAAAACCCCAATAATAATAATAATAATAATAATTAATATTTTTGTAATATCTGTAGCTCATGACGCTTTTATGAGAATAGTGGGGAGTGTGCTATTGGGTTGTTGTTTTTCTCCCTCGTCTTACTTACAGTGCATGTGTGCGTACGTGTGTGTAAGAGAGAAATATTTTCATTTCTCATTTATTTGAGGAACCGTATTTAATGTACACTTTCTGAACCTACTGATTATATCAGCACACAACTTATAAACTAATTTAATTCTAGGACAAAACATCTAGCCCTTAGCCGTTAATTCATCACTGTGAAAGAGGAAAACCACATTTAAACAATGAAGAAATTTTTCGGCAATGCCTGGACCCATATCTCAGTAGACAAACACGCAACCAACTTAACTAAGGTGTTTAGACAGAAAGAAAGAGCAAACACAATTTAATTTACTGATCACTATATTGTATATCTTTATAAAATAAAACAGTTATTTCGGTACCGTTTTGTCTTTTGGCAACATTTGACCAATGGGCTCTATGTTATTTATTTCCTTACATCTTAAAAATAATTACTTTAAGTGGATATATCCTAATTAGAATACAATTACTTTAAATGAATATATCTTAATTAAAATACAATTACTTTAAGTGAATAAATCTTAATTAAAAATATTTTTAAATGTAGAGGCAAATTATATTTTAAGCTATTTCCTAAAATCTATAGTTGAGTAAAAAAAGAAAGAATCGAAATACAGCTGAGTTAAATACACAATTTTGACTTTTTTAAATATAAAATAGATTTTTTAAATTAGTTAAAATTTAGGTAAAATACACAGTTAAAATATGAATTATTTACAACCTCTATTTTTACAGGTGAATACTTTAGAGCTGTCCAACAACTCGATTGCTTTTTTGCCTGCCAACCTGGAGGAGTACTCAAGTTTAGAGGGCCTTTTCTTGTCAAAAAATAGAATCCAGGCAATCAGCAAAACTACATTCTTTGGATTATTAAACCTTCAACTTCTAGACCTTTCGGAAAACCAAATTTCAGACATAAGCCAACTAAATGCCAACACATTTATTGTATCAAACACTCAACTACGTGTTCTAACCTTATCGAAAAACCCAATCGCCAATCTCGGGACAGAAACTAATTCCTTTATTTCCATTTTAACAAGTGCATCTCTAGAAAAATTGGATGTGAGCCACTGTAAAATAAATAGTATTAGTGGAACTCTTGTTTTGAGTAGACTACCAAACCTTAAATTCCTTGATTTATCATTTAATCCAATCAAATGGATTAGAGATTTTGGGTCCGTTTCATTACAGAGTCTTGATTTGAGTTATTGTGAGCTTGACTACTTATCCACCAACACTTTAACAGAATTACCATCCCTTAAAAATTTGTCACTCAAAGGAAATACCGCACTAGCTATTCCGAAACTTATTTCCACAAATCTAACACACTTTGAGGCGGCATATTGCAGTTTGACTAGACCGGCATTGCAAAATTTACGAAGTCTTGTTTATGCTAATCTTCGCGGTAACAAAATTGGATATTTAGCTGAGAATGAGTTCGATAACAATAGATATCTAAAAATCTTAGACCTTTCAGAAAACAGTATTGCAACTATTTACTCCACAACGTTTAAAGGCGCTGAATATTTAGAAAACTTAAACTTGGCACGTAATTCAATAGAAAATGAACTTCCTCCAGAAATATTTTCTGAAAATAAATATTTGAAACATTTGAATTTGTCAAGTAATAAGATTACAAGTATGAATAATATAAAGAATCCTTCTCTGAAATACTTAGATTTGAGTCGTTGTAAAATAAAGGAGCTAAATAAAGATACTTTCTTACCTTTGCCATGGTTGATGACTCTTCGATTATCCGAAAATCAATTAGAAGATATCCCCGATGACATTTTTTCTTTATCCATCTTCAATTTAGATCTAAGCTATTGTCGATTAAGTACAATACGTAATGGAACATTCAGGGGGTTGTCACAGTTAGTAAGATTAGACTTAACCGGAAATAGATTTACCGACCCAATTAAAGTCTATGTACTGCAGAATTTGACACGTTTATCAGGCATTTGGATAGGGGATAATCCTTGGAGATGTGATTGTAAGTCAGCAGAATTAAAAAATCTCTGGCTCTATTTAAACGAACCTTATCAAATCTTGAAATCAAGACCGGAGGAAGTCAGATGTCAATCTCCCGAGTCTGTTAGCGGAAGTAAATGGGAATCCGCCTGTTATAACGACTGGTACCCAACCAAGAACATACAGCGCTCTGTTTTTGATCATTATGGAGTGATCGTATTGGTTTCAATATTCAGTATAGCGGCATTGCTGCTTGTGGTTTTAACAATCAGGAAAGGAATCGTCTCACGTAAGAAACGTATGGATGACATGGATAGACAAAGCAGGGAGGCAAGACTAATGCAAGAAAGATTAAGAAGACAGCATCAAGAAAGTTTGGAATATCAGTCAGACGATAATATTTCGGTAGATATACGAGAATATATGGATGAAAGAAGGCCACGTCAAGTTAGTCAACCTCCAACTTATGAAGAAGCAGTTTTACTTCCCCGTTTAAGAGCCTCGCAAGAGGAATTGGAAACTAGCAGTGCAGTGGTCGCAGAAACAAGGACTATCGATGAACAACCTAATCGTTCAAGACGTTCGAGTGTTAGTAGCTCAAGAAGTGCTGACAGTAATCACAGTTCTTCTTTGAGTGGGGTTTCCCCAAGTGGCTCGGAGAGTGATCAAGTTACGGGTGACTCGGAACAACAAAGGAACACTGAAAGACCAGCGAAAAAATCTCACCACAAACCGGATACAAGCAACTAGCAAAATGTGAGCCTATGAACCTAGCTTCATTATTTAAAAATATGGTTTAAGTTGCTAATAGCACGATTAAAGTGTATTTGAGAATGTATGTCCAATTGGCCTTGGACTTCAATGCACTAGAAATTTTGAGGTCTTAAATTTGTATAAGATTAGTTATCACTAATCGATCATTAAACCTCTTTTTTCACTAACACTTTCGAGGAATTATAAAGTGAAATTATAGAATAAAGTTTTTTTTTCTCAATTTAGTATGTGCTTGCTTAAAACAATGCTATATATGTGGCTTAATTTAATTTACTATACATGGTATAGATTAAAATTATTATTATTATTAGCACCGCGTCTTACTACCCGTTCGGGTTATACGCACTTACGCTAATTTGTAATGGTAGGGTGATTGTGAGATTAAATGGAGGACCTACAGTTTAACGTGGGATCCGAACCATGGTGGAGGCCTGGCATTCCCAACATTCACAAGATGTCTTGTCAGAGGTGAAGGAAGGGTTGGTAATCAGATAAATCTTTGCCGGGGCCGAGGATTGAACCCCGGCCGCCAGCATAGAAGTCTGACACCTTACCCCTAGACCGCCAGGTCACCGTATAGATTAAAAGTTTGTTGTTTCAACGAATGGGGAAAGTTGAAAATTATTTTTGAACTGAAATAAATTAATGTTTCGTTTGTGTGATAAATAATAAATAATATTGTTTTGATATATTTGTGTCGTTTATTTGTAATTTATTGATTATAAAATAAACCTAATTTTTAACTGTTTTAAATTATATCATTAGTTTTTAGATACCAGACTTAATAAATTTAAGACAGTCATGTAAATACATTACTGTAGTAAAATATATTTATATTGTAAATAAGACAATTAATCTTTTTGATATTGGAAATATAATGTTCATAGTGATATGTAAAATGAACCATTATACAATATGCAATTTTAGTATCATATTTTGCTAAAGATTACTTTTAGATTGTTTCTTGTAACAAAATTTTAGACAAACATTAAATAAACCAGGCCACGCCTTACCACAGTTTATTTATTCATCCCTAAATAGAAGGTTCACTAATAATTTAGAAATGAATCATGGTTACGATAAAAGAAATGCCTATAGTGTTCCGAATTGTGTTGTATAATATTGGAAACTAAGTCATTAAACAAATTTTAATATTTCGTAGTAGTATTGATAGAATCTTGAAATAGTACATTTGATGTTGATCAACTATATACTCGCTATACTAAAAAATATATTAATGTATACGAAAAATAATATTAAATAGTAATAGTTTGATTTAAATAAATGGACTATCAATCCAATTTCAAAGGACTTTCTAAAAGTACAAATGAGGCTAAATTCAATAGTATCTTTTATAATTTGAACTTTTTTATGACAAATATTTATTATATTACTTAATAAAATACCATTAAAAACCCATACTAACCATAATTTACCTTTCCCTTTTACTCACATCCTTCGATGAGAAGAGGGAAGTGTAGCCAATGTTAAAATTTATTAAATTGTAGCCTACACTCTATTATCTACCATCTCACTCTCTTTAATCATTTATTTAGCTCCATATAGCTGACCACGACACCGGAAGTTCCTCAATTATCCCTTGCCTACTGCTGTAGCGTTATAGAAAAAGGTTTTGTTGTGATACGAAAATTAAGTTTAAACATTTAATCGATTTTAAGCACATTTTAACAAGTAAATCTTACCCAAATAATTTTTACTATTCATTCTCAAACAATGGGAATATTAACTTGGTCTTGAATCGCATTAGCTTACAGGCACTTAATTAAAGTCATTGGTAACACTAAACAAAAACTTAGAACATGATTACTGCCTCTATCTATGAGGTACTTCTTAAGACAATAGACCTAGTTATTTAATTTCTACATTATTTTCACCCCTTCTCTCTATCTTTAGGTGCGGCAGAAGGGAACGCAGGTATTTTTACAGTTTTTTTTATAGAATATAAATTCTTTGGCCAAAATAAATAAAATATTTCTCCAATAGCAACATAGATTTTAGTTTTTCTGCATATGATAGTATCAACAGTTCTTTATCTGTCAAGGGTGTCCTGGAATTGTGTCAAAACTTTTTAAATAAGGAGAAAAAGTGTTGACAAAATTCCAAGACACTCTTGACAGATATTCAAGATCTGTTGATAGTAGCATGTGCAGAAAACTACACTATGTTGCTACTGGAGAAATATTTGATTTATTTTGTCAAAAAAAAAGTAATGGTATAAAAACTGTAAAATTAGTCACGCTACCTTCTGCCACACCTTAAATACGGTAATTATATCAATTAAACTAATTATAGGAACATATTTCATTTTAGATTACTAAATTATTGTATTTTGAAAGAACTTCCAACATTTTCAGATATAAACCAAGATAATTCCTTTTTTGCGGCTATGAGTTTTATTCACTGCCACGTAGATATGGCTTCAAGTCCAGAATGGACAAATTAATGTTTATATATTAGCTATAATTAGGGAGTTTAGGTCGATGACAATTTAATTTGAGTGCCACAATAATTTAATAATTTATAGAATCAAGTTAATGTTATCGATTACACAGTAAGTTGAATGGTTTCAAGGATACGAGTTTAGACAGGCTCTTCACTAGAAGTTTAGTGTAGACAGTTCCTACTAGAGTGCACTAATGATGCAAGCTTGAATCAAGGACAGTCTTATAGGTACGGTCACGCATACAAGTTTAGCAGCAATTTTGTTTCATTTAAATACAAAAAACATTCAGTATTACTAACATATTTTTATGATACTGCTGTAAAAAATAGAATATAATATCTAGATACATATTTATTTTAAATTGCATTGTTCCAGTTTTGTGTTTAAATTTATTAAATTGAGAAACAACGGTCATGCTTTATAACTTTTCAAACACATACATTTAATGAAGATGATTAAACTCATGATTCAGATCAGCTTAAGATAGTAGCTTTGAGTAATACAGCACCATGCACTAATATGTTGTTTGGGTAGCTGCTGGTGTTAGATTCTGCCAAACAAAAGATAATGTAGAAGTTTTAATCTTAATGTTTCTCTTAGCATGGGCAATACGTGGTCTTCCTATTGTAGTTATTGGCTCTGGCTCTGGCTCTGGCTAAGGCTAAGGCTAAGGCTAAGGCTAAGGCTAAGGCTAAGGCTAAGGCTAAGGCTAAGGCTAAGGCTAAGGCTAAGGCTAAGGCTAAGGCTAAGGGGATCAAGCCCCCAAATCAAAGAATAAAGAAAGGAAAAAAGAGAAATAATTTGAGGAACACCTTTATTAAATCACTTATGTGCCTGTGTCATATTTTGGAAAATGATAATTGACGCAATTTATATATAAGCCTAAATGTAAATAGATTATTTACAACATCCTATAATTTTTTTAAAAAGCTGAAATTTTTGAGAATGTTCAAAGTTCTGTAACTCTTATTTGAAGCACCCACGCTCACCGGCCATTTATTGGTCCATGCTTTTCAAACACTAAAGGTAACCAATCACGTGGTGCTTTCTGGCGTTGACTTTTAGACGTTTCAAGAGATTTATTGGTCTCCATACAAACGATTGCTGTGTCATAGGGCATAGTTCCTGGGATTGCTTGATCTGGGAAAGGACTAGTTGAAATCGTGAATTTGTTGGTGATGTGTTACTATTGGTTTGTTCTTTATTTATAAAAATGCGGGTGTAAACACTCGTCTATTCAATAAGTTGAGTCTATACTCTGTTCAAACATATTTTTCGCTAGATTTTGTATTTTTAAATGTAGCTACTTCCTAAGTACAGTTTCAAATAGCCCCCCCCCCCTCCCCCAACCATAATCTTGGGTGCGCCACTGGCTATGACTAAAACCCTCTGTTCATGTTAAACTCTTTTTCCTAATCTGAGAACATTTTGTTTCTTAGAGGATCACACGTTGGCAGAGTAATCTTCAAAGTTAATTTCAAGATTCTGACTACACGGGAAAAATAAATAGAACCATCAATTATTGTGTAAAACCTGTACTAGCAAAAATATATGCAATTTTGGGATAACACAATATATAATGAGTAATGCTTTTTTTTTAACTGTGTATGAAGCGGTATTTAAATATCCTTTGTTTTTGATAAATAAGTTACACTTTTACTATCCATTTATCTGGCAACAATAGCATTTGAAGTTAGATTAAGTTATCCTATCCCTAGCATACAACTTATAAGCAACTTTCAGAGCATTTATCTTTTCATAATTTCTGAAGACGAGATTTCAAAATAAAGCAATCATTGAAGCTATTGACACTTTTCAATTTTCAAAGATCAATCAGTAAATAATTATTCTAAAATTAATTTTCAACCAAAGAAACAAGTATACATTGTTATCTATCAGATATAAATTTTGAAAAAATATGTTTATTTATATTTCTTAATAAAATCAAATTCCCAAAATTAACTTTTAGTTAACTGCCCTTAATTTAGAGTTAGAATTAAAATCATGTTTATGAATGTGAGGAATGCCAGGCCTCCACCGTGGTTCGGATTCCACGTTAAACTGTAGGTCCTTCATTTCATCTCACAATCACCCTACCATTACACATTAGCGTAAGTGCGTATAACCTGAACGGGTAGTAAGACGCGGTGCTAATAATAAAATCATGTTTCAACACTGAGGAACGATCTAAGTATCAAGTTTGATTGAGATCCACAAAACCATTTCGGCTGTAGCATTAGGTACAAACAGATAATTTAGGATAGACAGAATTGTTACACCCACTTTTTTTTTTAGTACGGGGGCACATAAAACGTCAAGATACATCATAGTATCCAAGTTGATAATTTTCATGGCTACGAGATTAATTAAGTAGTAAGAGTAAATTGAAAGGTTTTTTTTAAATTTTATTGTCTGATTAAAAGGTTTTGGAATCTAACAATTTGAATTTATATATATCAGATTATGCCTTAAAACTGATATTAATTTTAAAAATCTCCCTTATTTGCAGTCGGGTATTAGAAACCGGCCTACAACGTCGAAAAGAAAACATTCCAGTCGATACACTTATTCAGTATGTTGATCAAATACAAACAACGAATTCCTGGAAAAGCGGTTACAATACTTTTCACTCTCGCCAGGGTATGATTAATACTATGTGGTAACTTTACTACCTTTGCTAACCTAATTAGACGGTACTTTGAAAATTCTAGGCAACAGTGCTGCTCCTAATGGTCATCCGCACGACTAAAGAACACCGTTCACTCTCTCCTAAGTTTAAGATGACGACAAAGACTCTACGTTAATAGAATAACAGCTTCGGCAGTCTGAAGCAATGTAATCCGATTAGAATGCTCGGCTCCCCGCCACTACTCAAACTATGGCTATGTTCCATGTCATTACTTTAGGGACAACTTTGGTCTAGTTAATAAGTTAACACACAGATGCAAGTTGACTCGATACATCATGGTGTGATTTACTAACTTATTTATTAAACGTGATCTACTATTTATAATAGATATATTATTTTACTCACATCACACTGGCCATTCGGGTAACATGCATCTTATATATTATTTCTGTTGTCAACATCCCTTTTTCTCAACAAATACAAAGCCTACAGCCATGAATAAGGTATCAGTGGATAGGATTTTTTTACCGACTTCTGACACAGCATACTCAGTTCACGTTAAAACACATTGTTTAAAATTCAAGTTAAAAGATATATAACAATATTTTTGTATCAATTACTGAAAATAAACTCTTTGCTATTTTGAGTATTTAATTTCAACAACCCAACAAAAGTCTAAATATTTTTTTTGTGGGGAGGAGGGGGGGTGGTAGAATGGTGAATGTGTGAAAGTTTCGCAAGTGTTTACTGGTATATATTAATTAATCTTACAGGGAAGGAATGATAAAGGTGTAATTTTAGAGAAAATAGACCTGCATCAGCGTGCAGGGATATTGGGCAGATCTTTAGGATAAAAAAAAATCCTCAGTACCAGTAACGTGTCGAGGAGTGTCACCAGGATAAGCGGATTTAGTTCAAACTGTGCAAATGAATTATCATCACTCAGCACAACACTAATTGGCCAGGTATCACCAGAAATATATTGCAATGTAGAGCATAGCCTGTGCATGAATGGTCAAATGGAGAATCAGTGTGTGAGAACATAGCTCTGGTACAAATTTAACAATCTCTGCTTACCATGGCAACACTCCACGACACGCTCAGTACACCCTGCCAGGTTTCGAATTCTTATCTCCCCAACAGAGGCATACCATACCAAATGAGAATTACATTTATACCATGTGTCCACCAGCATGGCGTAGGCCTACTCTTTGCAATAGATTTAAGTTTGTAATGTTCTTCAATTTTTTTTAGGTATTTAACTTAAGCTTTAGCAAGATACAAACGTTATTGAATGTATAATGTGAAATACCAACATTAAAAATTATACTAGCTAAAAATAAGAGGAATGTACACACAGGAGAATGGAGAAACCTACATAAAGAAGAACTTCATGGTTTGTATGCATCTCCAAACATATGAAGGATAATACAGGCTCGCAGGAAGAAGTTGAGTAGTCATATGGCACGTATGGGTGATGACATTCATGTCTACAACATTTTAGTTGGAGAACCTGAAAATACAATATCCTTGGTGATAAAGACGTCGATGGGAGGATAATATGAAAATGTATTTGAAGGAAGTTGTGGTGTCAGTTTAGGGATTGGATGGAGGTGTCTCAGGATAGGGTTGAATGGTGAGATTACGTTCTGGTGGCCTTGAACTTTTGAGTTATTAAGGTCAGAGAGTTAGCAAGTCAAAAAGACTAGACCTATATAAAGTGGCCCAGCTACGATATAAATACAATTTTACATAGTTAAAATTAAAAACTAAAAAATACGAGTTTTTCATCTAAGAAACTATTAAAATAATCTTACTATATTTCTTCCTGTATTGTACATTCAATTTTTTTTTAAGTTCTGAGTTTTTAACGGTAAATCATTGGCTGACCTTTATATCAGAATAATTGAAACAGGTACATTGAGGAAGGAAAGGTCCGGCTAAAGTATCGTAAATATTTAACAATTCAAGCTCCTCTATTATATCATCAAAATTAATTTGTATAAAATATAATCCATAAGGTATTTTCTAGTTGCATGGTTACTACACATTTTTCAAAATAAGACTAACTGACTGACTGGCTTCCTTTTCCTTATTTGTAGTCTATACTCACTAGTTTAACAAGGTATAATTAGGTAGTTGAAAATCAAACAAATTAACTCAAATTTCTCTGAAGAGATATGTGAATTTTCCACAATCTATTAATATGCACCTGGTGAAGACTCGAACTCAATAATGATCTCTAAGATCTGAGTTTAACGAGTCATTTGAACACTCCATCACCGAGTTGAGCTGACTGTCGATTTTATTTACCATTTAAACATATTTATATTTTTTATGTGATACAATCTCATAAGCGTTCATTCCATCTGAATGTTTTAATTTCTTTAACATTTGGTGAAACCTTTCTATCTTATGATAAAAATTACTATAAAATAATAGTTTATTATTGTAATAAGCAGGACCCAGATTTTGATGAAATCTTATATTTTTATTTAATCACATTATAAACCATTCTCGACTATAATATACATTCTGTTCATCATACTCTGGTTGTGGAAACTTGTTTTATAGGCCATTCTTTAGTTGTTTTATATATTTAGGTATTATTTGATATTTTGTCATTTTGAATTAATATTTAGGAAGTTATGTGGGGCAATTATATTTTAGATACTATTGATATTTTATAAATTAATAAATAATCAAACAATTATTTTCACCATTCCGATGTCAGAATGAAAGGAAAATGTAGTCAATTATCTTTGTATTTCTTTGCTTGTTTGGTTGTAGAATACCCATTCCGGGTGAAACTGCATCTAAGATTGAGAAGGTTGCGTTGGGAGGGAGTAGCTATTAATTCTGGAGCCGACATTTATAGATATATATTATATTTAACAGTATGCATGAGTTTAGTTAATGGCTTTTTATTGGATATATTTATTTTTAATTTCCACTTGTCAATTGCATGTTTGATTTAGTCGTATGGATTCATTACCATTACAAGTTTTTGTTCATATTTGTAGGTGATTTTTTTTTAGGTCATCACAGTAAGCGACATAGTAATAAGAAATATTGTCAACCTATTATTTAAGATACCTACTTTTAAAAAAAATAGAACAATCACTGGTAACAATTTGGTTAATTCGTAGCCATTTATAAGACTTTATGAACGCCTGACTTTAAGGTGCTTTACTTGCATTGATTTTTATTAAATTTTCACGTAAGCTCTTATCTTCATCACTTGAAACTTTATGAAAGCCTTCCCCTCCTCCCCCTTCTTTCTCTCCCCCACTCCTATTAAAACCTCTACTCAAAGAGCGAGTTCTACCACAACCATGCCTTAAGTCACCAAAAGGTCCTTTAACATAACTTCATTGGTTAGCAGATGAGGAGTCACAACTCGCTGTCAAGAAAAAGAAATCATACTCTGAGCTTTGCTTTCATGAAATGGTGGGTCGCCTAATGTTGATCGTCTTACTACTCAAACAAACAGGCACCTTTACACCCCCCACCCTACCCTACCCTACCCTCTCACCCCGGCATCACTCCCACCCTTACATCCCGTTTGCAAAACTTTCACGGACGTTGATGGCGTCTAATGAACAGTTGCCCTTACATACATAGTCTAAATTGGAGGTCCATCAAGAAGTGCAATTACCACTAATAGGAGAGAAGNTATCAACCAGGTACTGGTACATTCGGTTCACCTTAGGGGCCATACACGCATTACGTAACCCGATTTTAGGCCTATTTTTTTACACCCTTCTCCCATATCACGCTCCGTAACGCTTTGGTAACCTCCCTGTCCCCTTAAGCTACGTAACGCTTCAAGCTTAAATTATTAAAAAAAGCAGGTGACCTGGTGGTCTAAGGATAAGGTGTCAGACTTCTGTGCTGGGGGTCCAGGGTTCAATCCTCGGACCCGGCACAGATTTATCCGATTGCCAAACCCCTACTTCACCTCTGACAAGACGTGTATTAATCACAACTTGCGAATGTGTGGAATGCCAGGCCTCCACCGTGGTTCGGATCCCACATTAAACTGTAGGTCCTCCATTTCATCCCACAAACACCCTACCATTACACACTATCATATAGCCCGAAGGGGTAGTAAAACGCGGGGATAGTAATAATAATAATAATAATAATAATAATAATAATAATATAAAAAAGCACCATTTCCTCATGTCAATTTCAAATGGCTTTTTTTTTAGATTAGCTATTTTCACGTCGTATCTTTTGATTTTAAAATAAATAAGATTTTGAATAAAGGATGCATTTTCTAGTCGAGCAGTTTTATTTGTATTTATAAAAAACACAATTTTAAAAGTGTGAGAAAGTTTAAGTTTAGACATGACTTTTTAAGGTTTGTTTTATAAACAAAAGTTTCGTTACGTTACGCTAGCCTAAACCTCCTACACCCTCTCCATGTGACGTGGCGTCACTGTACGATGGACCCCTTCCCCTCCTCAAGTGCGTTACGTAATACATGTATGGCCCCTTAAATTGATAGATAACACTAACACCCTATCTTATACTCTTCACCAAGAATGACGAAACTTTTTCAACCAGTTTACCACTTGAGGACTAGCTGAATCTGGAAATTGGCTTGTGTGTCACCTTTTATTTAAGTTTTTAATGAATATTTAAAAATCAAAACTTATTGAATTTGATGGAAATTTAATTAATTTCTCTAATCAAATTGTAAATATTTAACGACGTTGCCTACTTGGAGCTTTTGAAGCTATTTTGCGAAGCGGGTTGCATATTAACTTGACGCCCCTAAGCAGTCTAAGCACTATCACACTTAGACACCGATAACACTTCCCCTCTTCCTCTGACGAGTTTACACATTCACTATATTTAATACTTAGCACCGCGTCTTACTACCCGTTCGGGTTATACGCTTTAAGTACTAATTACTCTAATGGATTAGGAATTGGGAAGGTTGAATTAGAGGAAGTGAACCCGCATTTGCGTGGAGTGAGAGTTGAAAACCATTTAGGAAAAACCACCCTCAGTTCACCCGACCGAGATTCGAACCTCGATCTCCCCGTCCTCAGCAGTCGAGCTCAACACAACAAGCGCGTTAGCCAACTACGCCACCGAGGCGGGCCATTCACTATACTATTTGCACCATGAAAACATTGACTTGGCTTTTAAAATTACCTTTTCCTTGTTTCCTTTTCTAGAAAGACGTTTGCTATCACGAACTTTTTTAATCTACATCCTGGCAGGAAGACTCCTACAGGACATTTTCGTTACCAAGCGGAATAGCCTGAGTTAGAGGATTTATATAAAAAAACTTTATAAAAAAAACTACTTTAAGATAAAACAAATAGTAATTTTTGACGATGTAGACTATTTTTAGATCTATTTAAGAATGTATTGTTGTTTCGACGTTATATTTTTAAAATTTTCTGACTAAAATGTAAATTTATTAACAAGAGCAATCATATCTTAACTTATCATGAGGTCAAAGGTGGGCAACGTCCTTAATTAAGACTTCTTTTCAAAGGAAGGAAATAGGTTAAATTTGTCTAAATGAGTGTATTAGACAAGATTAACTTGTCAATAAAATTTAAAACATTTGAAGTGACACCTTCAGTCAAAACTACATTAAATTGTAAATCAGAACCTTACTTATTGTTTTCCATATGAGTTTGACACGTTGTATTTAGCTAGTCAAAATATTTATGCACTGTTCATAACTTATTTTCAACAGCACGCAAGATGCACTCATGTACGAGCAGTGACAAACTGTTGAATTCACTAAGTTCATTGTGATATGGATAACCAAATATTGACTTCTAAGAATTATACAACGCAGAGAAATATTTTGTTTAGTTTTTTTTCCATTTAATCGTGCCACCCAAATCGTGTTTACGTGCCATATATTTGGCATCCCTGCTCTCTACACCCTGTTAAGTAATAAAATAATGCAATTGGTGTACATATTACTATAATGGTTAATAAACTTATTTAGTTTTGGGAAATTAAAGATTGAAAGACTAATCATTTGGGTAGGAACCCTTAAAATGGCGGTAACCCTCGCCCGCCCCCCCCCCCCATNCCCATGGGAGTAAATTGATAAATAGAACAAGCATTTTCTCTTATTTAAGATGATTGGCCCTTTTCATTTGGCGCGGAAATACAGAAGCATGGGAACAAACGGTTATCTCCAACAATTTTTATTGTTTAGCAATTTTCTTTCTGGAAACGATTTGTTCAAGAATAGAAGCATGTTGATTAAGTTATATTTTTACATACACACTTCCTTTATAGGTTTAATAGTGATCAAGTATCAATAAAATTGACATTTTTCAATAGAAAATTGCCGGCATCATAACAAAAAATAAGAAAATGTAACAATTAATAAACATCGATATATTACCTTAGAAGGGGTGTTGAAAATATTAACACAAAGATTTCACTCGTTCTCGAGAAAACTGATATTTCCAAACGTATGATTTTTCCGCCAGACCTGTCCGGTAGCTAGTGTCATATACGATTTACGTGATCCATCTGTTCTTGGTGACGCGGAAGGATACTTTGGTCGGTTGTGGAGCCATGCCACGCCTTTCACTCTCCCACCCACAAAATAGGTTTTAGACTTTCACTCGACAGGGCCTAGGGCTTTAAGAACGTTGCCTACCTATGACGTCACGGCAGGTCAAGATAGAATTTCCCAAGTTAATGAATTTACTTTTCATTCAGCGAATTTTAAATATATAATGTTGAAACAGAAACCTTACATTCTTAAATAGTACTTAAAATAGTCCTACAGTGCCACAACATTATTTTTGTCTTAACGTATTTTTTTGTAAACATATTTTTTTAAATATATTCTCTACAACTGAGTATTTGTCATCGTCATGAAAATTACCGGTTGGAGACTTCCTGCCAGGATTTATATTTAAAAAAAGTTGTGGTAGCATTTGTCTATCTATAATAGTAAACATGGAAAAGGTAATTTTAAAAAAGCTAGTCAATGTTTTCAAGATGCAAATAGTATAGTAACTGTGTAAACTCGTCATAGGAAGAGGGGAACTGTTATCAGTAGATAAACAGGAGACCTCACAGGGTAAACTGCTCATTATCTTCCCTATCTTTCTATTTCGTACATTGGTGTCTAAGTGTGGATGTGCTTAGCTGCGTCAAGTTAAGATGCAACTCACTTCGAAAATAGCTTTGAAATCAACACGTAGAAAACGTCATTAAAGGAAGACTAGCCACAGTAAAACAAGAGATTGGCAACTTTGTTACCCAATAGTGACCATGCAGTTTCAGTGTATATGAGCTTTATATTTACTCCAAGTGACCAGTGGCATGAGTGACTAAAGAAATAATCTCTTAACACATTAATTAATTTGAAGATTAAACCTTTGATTAATCCGATTGCGGATCAATTACACGTGTTGAGAGAGTCTTTGGAAACAGTGATCGAACCTCGCTCTTGTGACATGATAGTGAGAGGGAAGGAGGGGTTAGGGGACGTCTCTGGAGGTTACTTTTAGTGCTGGGAATCCCCCTTGCACTCTGTGCGCGTGGTTGTGCAGATCCCTGGGGGAATGTGTGGTGGAGGGTGGGGGAGGGGGGAACCGAGGGATCTGATTTAGTAGCACAGTTTCTAGTTTATTAATGAGCTATTAATATATACTAGGAAATCCAACGCGATATCTCGCAGAGGATAACAAAATTAATAGTAAAGAAATATTTAACGAGTAATCATTAACCAATAAAATAATTTCAGTGAATATTACAGTTACATCAAGATTTGTTTTCTTAGCACCGCGTCTTACTACCCGTTCGGGTTATACGCTCATATACTAATTACGCTGGTGGTTTTAGGGATTAATAAAGTTTTATTTAGAGGAAGTTTTTCCACATTTGCGTGGAAGGAGAGTGGGAAACAATTTTTTATTAAAACATCCTTACAGCTGACCAAGATTTGAACCTCAATCTCCTCGTCATCGGCAGTGTAGCCTACTGCGAGAGTAGCGCGTTAGACCATGCGGACACCAAAGAGAGTAATGATAGCAGGAGAAGTTTAATAACTGTATCTTTGTGAGTCCATAGGTGAGTTTTGGTGATTGACTTGGTTACGTCTTGGTATCGAGTGCGTTTGACTAAGTTGAAGCGCGAAAACAATTTTGATTTAGTTTTCGTAAACAAAAATGGCGGTTGGGGTAGAGTAAGTCTAACAACTGGTAGGTTAATTCATGTAAACCTACATGTAGGCTACTGCAAAATGACAGAATAAACTATTTAATTTTAATCTCAGTTATATATATGCTTATTTTGGCTAGTCCTAATATCTACACATCATATCAAGATAAACATATTTTCCCAAAAATAACTAAAGAAAACAAAGTATGGGCCAGTTTCATAGTCAAATTTAGTACGCCTCAAGTGCGGCGCTACACTAAGTACATGACGACACCTACCTAAACCAGAATGGAATGGTCCGTTCTCGCATAGGAAACTGGCCCATTCCATTCTGGTCTAGGTAGGTGTCGTCATGAACTTAGTGTAGCGCCGCACTTGAGGCGTACTAAATTTGACTATGAAACTGGCCCTTAGTATGTAAGAGTAAATAGGGCTAGGTCATATAATAATACTGACTTTCTTTTATCTATAACTAAACGGTTTTTATGTAGGTACCTACTTACTGTAATGTATTTCTAGATGGTAATTACTGTCTATTTTAATTTACATGTCGGTGACCTGGCTGTCTATGGGTAAGGTGTTGGACTTCTGTGCTGGGGGTCCGGGGTTCAATCTTCAGTCCCGGCACAGATTTATCTGATTGCCAAACCCTTCCTTCACCTCTGACAAGACGTGTATTAATCACAACTTGTGAATGTGTGAGAATGCCATTCCTCCACCGTGGTTCGGATCCCACGTTAAACTTTAGGTCCTCCAATTCATCTCACAATCACCCTACCATTATACATTAGCGTATAACCCGAATGGGTATTAAGATGCGGTGTTAATAATAATAATAATAATAATCTACATACTGTATAACTTAAAATCAATTGATTACGAAGTTATACTCGTTTAAATCTAACCTGAGGAGTGAAGCTGTTTTGAAATTCGTGCACAAATTCTCAGCTCATTGGTCGTAGCCATATTGTTTAGTCTGGTCTAGGAAAGTGTTACCAAACCGAGCTCTGATATCTTCTCAGTCAAACATTTCGTTAACATCGATACTAGCTCAACCACGAAAACACGCCTCATATTATTGTCATGATAGATGTACATACAGACGGAGATCACGTTGTTAATATTGTGGTGTATCTCTCATCACTTGACACATTATCCTATATGCTCGACCAAACTCGGTTGATTGAATAGTTTCTGTCAATTGAGTCAAGAGTTGTTCATTGCAATTTGAGATGGCTCTGCCTTGTTCATTTGATGTCTGTCTACGATTTGGACATCACACAAATAAGGCCAGTTTCATATTCAGACTTGGTACATCTCAAGTGTGGTACTATACTAAATACAAGACAACTACCTAGACCAGAATGGAATGGGACAGTTTCATAGCCAGACTTAGTACGTCTCAAGTGTGGTGATATACTAACTACAAAACAACACCTACCTAGACCAGAATGGAATGGGACAGTTTCATAGTCAGTCTTAGTACGTCTCAAGTGTGGTGCTATACTAAATACAAGACAACACCTACCTAGACCATAATGGAGTGGGACAGTTTCATAGTCAGTCTTAGTACTCCTCAAGTGTGGTGCTATACTAAATACAAGACAACTAACCTAGACCAGAATGGAATGGACTAGTTTCATATGTAAAATTATCCTCAGTAGACCCGACTAGGATTCTAATCCGTTTTTTCCCAGGCCAGTCTAACACGATAATGACGGCTTATTCATCTCATCTTAGCACCCGTTCCGTTCCGGCTTTAATCATGCATATTAATTACAGTAGTTGAGTAAGGCTAATTAAGGTAGAATTGAGTGAGGTTGTACCCACATTTGAGTGTGAAACAATTTTAGAGATTAAAAAACAAACAAATATACACCCAGCCGGGAAACAAACCCCCCAAAATTTCCCATCACTGGAAATAAACACTAGATGATCTCGACATTTAGACCGAATGCTCATCCAAGCGGGTAGTAATAATATAATAATAATAATAATAATTATTATTATTATTATTAAGTACTTACAGGCAAAAATAAAATTTTTATAGACAAATTAAAGTTATTAATTGCTATAAAGATAAATGTATAATAAAGTAATGGCATATTTATTAATTTTTAAACAGGTACTAAAATAATCACACACAATTGGAACATTCCAAAATTAAAATCCATTTCCCGATATTATTATTATTATTATTCTGTAAACTTCAGCTTCAATGCTATATATTTTTGTCATTCTATTTGTGACCCAGTCAAATATATTTTAGTTTCGTTCAATCGCCTTATTTTTTTTCTGTTGTAGATACAAAATAGCCAAGAGGAGTGAGTATATCTCTACGGTACGACATGGCCCAATAAAAAAATCCGATTTATAAATGATGCAGAAAATCTATACTGACCATTTTGTTAAATCTATGTATGCGCCTATGTGTCCTTATTTTTTTCAAGTTGATCTTTTTTATTATTATTATTTCTGCTTGGTATTGGGATTTTTGTCCAGTATTATATATACTCCAGCCTATTTTTTTCCCCCTTCCGTCATTTAATTCTCTTTAAGCTTACAAAAGTTATACTCTTTTCTTCCTAAGTTTTTTGACCGGACTCACGATGGAGACTTGTTAAGCTTATCCCTTGGAGAACGTTGAAAACTCGATAAAAAAAAAAAAGAAGAAGAAGGTAGATGATGGATTGAAAAATAAGAGATGTGTTTTTGTTTTTTGAGTCGAGATGAAACTACATCTTTATTTATTCGCTGGGGAAAAAAAGATAAATGTTATGTTACTTTTTACTAAAAGTTTCGAAAATATTATTTACTTTATTGATTGGAATAAAAATAATTAGTGCCTTTTATTTTTGTCACTTAAAACAATTATACTGACTCTACCGACATCGGTGGTCAAGTGGATTCTACGTCAAGCTCACTTACTTTTTTTCGTGAAAATGAGGAGGGTCACATGGTCTTAGATGTCAAAAATATACTTTACTGTTAGTGAAGAGTGTGTCGGAGTTTGAAAACCGACTAGGTGGATTGAGGGGGATATTTACAAAATGTTATTTATCCTATAGCTTATTCCATATTCCCTGATGATAATGTGGGTGTATTGCCTTAAAAAAAATACCCTTATCACTTCTCACATATAGCCCATACGTAAGCAAATAAATAACTTTTGTGTTAAAAAAAGTATTAACATTAAGAACCAATTTGGTTTTTCAATTAAAATAACTACCATCATACCTGCTTCGGTGGCCACGTGGGCTAACGCGCTATTCTCGCAGTAGACTAGACTGCCGATGACGAGGAGATCAAGGTTCGAATCTCGGTCGGGTGTACTGAGGGTAGTTTTTCTAAAATGCTTTTCCACTCTACCTCACACTAAATATAACCTTCTTAACCCCTAAAACTATTAGCATGATTAGTAAATAGGCATATAACTCGAACGGGTATCCAGACCTGGTTCTTTAAAAAATGTCCATGATTTCAACCACCAAATGATACATTTCATCTTAACTGCCTTTATCTTTCCAAACAATAAGTTTTAATGCAAAAATAAACTATTATTATTATTATTATTTAGCACCGCGTCTTACTACCCGTTTGGGTTATACGCTTTAAATACTAATTACTCTAATGGATTATGAAATAGGAAGGTTTAATTAGAGGAAGTGAACCCGCATTTGCGTGAAAGGAGAGTGGAAAACCATTTAGGAAAAACCACCCCCAGTTCACCCGACCGAGATTCGAACCTCGCTCTCCCCGTCCTCGGCAGTCTAGCTCAACACGGCTAGCGCGTTAGCCAACTACGCCACCGAGGCGGGTCTATTATCATTATTATTTTAAAGATATTGATAATATCTATCAAAAGTGACCTCTGTAAATCACATGACTTGACGTATGAATAGGTAAAATTAAGATTTAATAGCTTTTATAGCTGTCTGATAGGATTATTCATATGAAAATGAAACTGTATCACCCCAATGTCAACTTAAAACAAAGATAATCTATTAATTTCATTATTCCATCTTAAAAGATTTTTAGGATTGTAGGAAAACAAACTTTAAATAACAAACATAACAAATGGAGTGTGCACGGTTTGTGAGCGCTTGAAATCCTTTCTTTAGTATCCTACACATTTTATTTAGCCAAATAAAGAAAATAGCGTTAATTTTGAATCACCATTAAAAGAGAACAGCACCCACAAACCCCAATAAAAGACAACTCGAAGAAACCCTTCATTTTCATCCCAAAGACATCTTGATTTAACCACACACTCGGTTTTTTGAAATCCTTTTAAGTCTCTTTTGAACATTTACTTCACTAATGTATCCTTTATATATATATAGATAGATATAGTCAAATAACTTACAGGGAATAAAGAACGAAAGTAAAACCTAGAGTCTGAAAATATATATTCAACACAAGGCAATAGTAAAATGTTATATATTGTGTGGATTTAAAAGATAAGATGTACAGTATGTCTAGTTTTAAATTTAAATAGATGCATACAAATTTGTAGCGAGCCAGCCAAATATATATATATATATTATTAGCACCGCGTCTTACTACCCGTTCGGGTTATACGCACTTACACTAATGTGTAATGGTAGGGTGATTGTGAGATGAAATGGAGGACCTACAGTTTAACGTGGGATCCTAACCACGGTGGAGGCCGGGCATTCCACACATTCACAAGTTGTGATTAATACACGTATTGTCAGAGGTGAAGGAAGGGTTTGGCAATCAGATAAATCTGTGCCGGGACCAAGGATTGAGTCCCGGACCCCCAGCACAGAAGTCCGACACCTTACCCCTATACCAACAGGTCATCATATATATATATATAAATTCCAACGTTTCACTACCGGTTCGGGATATACACATATACAGGGTATACCCTAACGTGTGGGACCGACTTCATAGATGGATAAAAGACACAGAAACAATTTAAAACAATGCACGTCTCATTTGACTTCTTTTCAGAGCTATTTTCATGTTTGTACTCCTGCTATCTGTATCTGCTTAACATTATAGGAATACTCAAAATAACCACCTTCGGCCTGAATACAAATAAAGCTGCATTCTACAGAATGGGCACAAAGCCCTGTCACCCGTATAATAATCAAACACAACAACTATTTCTAAAAGTACTTGCAACTTATAATTAAAGTTAATAATACACTTTTGCAGTACAAACCGTTAACTATCAAAAGTATCAGTATTTGCATTCTTATTCTCATTTCAAAGAATAATAGGCCGCCAAGTTCTGTGAGACCTTTTGAGTAGCATTGCTGGAGTAACACGGTTGAAAGAAATCCTCACATCTTATTTGAGTTCATCAGGCACATTCGTCAGAGAGGATAGCTTCACCACGTTTTGGAACTGTGTGAGACGTCTGATTCAGTTTGGAACATCCTTCCTTCCTCTAATAATGGTCACGATCGGATAGTTCTTGAACGAACATAGGGTGAAATGGGCGCATCTTTAAAACCTTTTGCTATATTTCTTTGCGTTGTAGAGCGGGATATACACAGTTCCTCAGATTGTTTACGCGTCGACTTGCATGGCGAGTACTCCATTGACTCCTCAATTAGTCTTCACTGTTCTCTTCTGTTTGAAGGTCTACCACTTCTATCTGTATCCTTTACACTACCTATGATATAGAGGCTATACTACTAACTTAAAAGTGTTTGTTTTGGAAGAGGTTCCAGTTGAAATCGCCGCAGGAAGTCAGTACCCACCTTTTCAATTGTATTTCCTGTTTGTTGCTCACTGAGTAGTACCACTCTTGGTGATTGTTTCTGACTTGGTTGTTTTATTATTTGCAACAGTCATCAAGTGGTACTACCCAGTCGGCAACAATCACCAAGAGTGGTACTACCCAGTCAACAACAATCACCAAGAGTGGTACTACACAGTCAACAACAATCACCAAGAGTGGTACTACCCACTCAACAACAATCACCGAGAGGGGTACTTCTCAGTCAACAACAATCACCAAGGGGGTGTACTTCTCAGTCAGCAACAATCACCAAAGGGGGTACTTCTCAGTCAGCAACAATCACCAAGGGGGGTACTTCTCAGTCAGAAACAATCACCAAAGGGGGTACTTCTCAGTCAGCAACAATCACCAAGGGGGTACTTCTCAGTCAGAAACAATCACCAAAGGGGGTACTTCTCAGTCAGAAACAATCACCAAGGGGGTATTTCTCAGTCAGCAACAATCACCAAGAGTGGTGACAATCTTCTGGTGTGACCCATAGTCAGAACAATTTACCAGCTACACATCAATTTTTTCGAGAACCTTCACATAAATTCTTCTCGAAGTAATATTTAGCCAGAAGTTCATGCAATGACACATCCATCGTCTCTCTTTAATAACATCCTTTTTTAACCCTCTAAACCAGGGGTCATGAACCCGTGGCCCACGGATCTCTTTCGACCGACGGTAACATTTTTTTGCGGCCCACTGTCTCTTGAAAATTATAAAATTATTTCAAGAGGGAGAAATGACAAATTATATATATGTTATAAAATCAACTAACAAAATAAACATGTAATTTATTAACGTATTTTAGATTATTTTATATAGAATTTTTGTTTTTTACATTAAGAAAAGTATTACGTTTTAATACAAATGAACTTTGAACAGGCAAAAATTCACTTGTCTGGGATAGTCCTAATCCCTAGTGTGAGTATAAGGATGAGCTGATACGAATATTTTAATATGGATTCAATCCTAAAATTGTGGGTAGAGTATTGCGAGCCAACAAGAGACAGAAACCTAGGCCCCTGGATATAAAAAAAAGGTTTAAGAACCCTGATACAAACCTTATTATTCCTCTCCCTTCATTATCTTTCAAATCCTCACATTGAATTCCAATATTTTTTTTTTACTTACCCCTGATTGGCCATATATATTAACAAGCTTAACACGGCTTATAAATATAGTTTAATACTATATAGATTTTTTTTTTCTGTAATAACAAATACAAAATTTTGTTTCATTTATTTAATATTTTGTGCAGAAGTGGTCTTATTGATTTAATCTTCAGTAATGGTAAACTTTGGTGTTAGATAAGGTTTTGTGGGGTTATTTTATACTGATTTCTGGTCGATATGATGCCCTTATGTGCACGCATGATTTAATTCTGATGCAGTTTTGAACATTTACCATTAATCACGTTGCTCACTTTGAGATTTCGAAGCTATTCTGTGACGCGGGTTGCATCTTATCTTGACGTACCTAAGCAGTCTAAGCTAAGCAGTATCACACTTAGACACCAATGTATGAAATAGGAAGAGAGGGAAGAAAATGAGCAGTTCACAATGTGAGATTTCTTGTTTATCTACTGAGTGATAACACTTCTCTTCCTCTGACGAGTTTACACACTCACTATACTCTTTATGCCTTGAAAACATTGACTTGCTTTTTAAAATTGCATTTTTCTTGTTTCTTATCCTAGATATAAATATTCTGCCAAGGACCTTTTTAATCTAAATCCTGGCAGGAAGACTCCTACAGGACATTTTCGTGACCAAGTAAAATATCCTGAGCTGCAGAGGATTAAAAAAAAAAACATTTTGAGATAAAAATTATAATTTTGTGACACTGTAGGACTATTTATAGAACTATTTAATTATTTATTGTTTTTGTTTCAATGTTATATTTTTTAAACTCGCTGAGTAAAACGTAGATTGATTGACATGGACAACCTTATCTAGACCGGCCATGAAGTCATAGGTAGGCAACTTTTTAAGAGTGGGTTACGATTGTGTTTCAAAGAAATTTTCATTTCAGAAAATTACGTTTTCTACAAGAGATATGGGTGACCTGGCGGTCTAGGGGTAAGGTGTCAGACTTCTGTGCTGGCGGCCGGGGTTCAATCCCAGGTCCCGGCACAGATTTATCTGATTATCAAACCCTTCCTTCACCTCTGACAAGACATCTTGTGAATGTGGGGAATGCCAGGTCTCCACCGTGGTTCGGATTCCACGTTAAACTGTAGGTCCTTCATTTCATCTCACAATCACCCTACCATTACACATTAGCGTAAGTGCGTACAACCCGAACGGGTAGTAAGACGCGGTGCTAATAATAATAATAATAATAATAATAATACAAGAGATATATTTATACAGTATTAATACGTTCTAATTTTTACAGGACAGCTAAAAAGCTTACTAAATTTGATTTTATTTATTCATACTTTAGATAATTTTATATGCTACTGCCAATTTTGAAGTTTCATCTAAATATTAATATCACATTTAAATATTAGTTTTGATTGCAAAGAAACATGTGTTTGTATTTTCTAAAAAGGCTTTTCTAAGGAAAATAGGACTGTAAATAAACTACTTTAAAAATCATTATTACTATATGTATTGATAAATCAATTATAAATCATATTTTAATGCCTAATCTTACTTTACTGTAACATGGGTCCCCATTACACGTCACATTGCGTCCTCAAGCTGCGGATAGATGCGTCACATACCCTGTACTCATCTTAAGACACTGTTAGGATAATCAAGTCCCGCAAGTTACGGTGGACAGGACATGCAGCGCGAATGGGGGAAACTAGAACCTTGTTCAGGATATTGACTGAAAACCTAATGGGAAGACCTAGACGCAGATAGGAGGATGGCATTAGAATGGAGCGGGAAGATATAGTATGTAATGAGGTGGACTGGATAGAACTAGCTCAAGATAGGGATAGGGTGTAATGAGGTAGACTGTATAGAACTAGCTCAAGATAGGGATAGGGTGTAATGAGGTGGACTGGATATAATTATCCCAAGATAGGGATAGGATGTAATGAGATAGACTGTATATAACTAGCTCAAGATAGGGATAGGGTGTAATGAGGTGGACTGGATATAATTATCCCAAGATAGGGATAGGATGTAATGAGGTGGACTGTATAGAACTAGCTCAAGATAGGGATAGGGTGTAATGAGGTGGACTGGATAGAAACTAGCTCAATATAGGAATAAGGTGTAATGAGGTAGACTGAATAGAACTAGCTCAAGATAGGGATAGGGTGTGATGAGGTGGACTGTATAGAACTAGCTCAAGATAGGGATAGGGTGTAATTAGGTGGACTGGATAGAACTAGCTCAAGATAGGGATAGAGTGTGATGAGGTGGACTGTATAGAACTAGCTCAAGATAGTGATAGGGTGTAATGAGGTGGACTGTATAGAACTATCTCAAGATATGGATAGGGTGTAAAGAGGTGGACTGTATAGAACTATCTCAAGATAGAGATAGGGTGATATGAGGTGGACTGTATAGAACTAGCTCAAGATAGAGATAGGGTGTGATGAGGTGGACTGTATAGAACTAGCTCAAGATAGGGATAGAGTGTAATTAGGTGGACTGGATAGAACTAGCTCAAGATAGAGATAGGGTTTAATGAGGTGGACTTGATAGAATTAGCTCAAGATAGGGATAGTTGGCGTTCTTTTGTAAGGGCGGCGATCAACATTCGAGTTCCTATTGCCATTATATATGTATATTTCAATTTGTAGTTCCTGTAAAGTAAGCCTACACGCCTTTCTAGTGTGAGCTTGAATTATGAAAGTAAAAAAAAAAGTTGATAAACATCTTGTGCGTGAACTGAACGAAATTGTCTAAAGAGAAGATTCATTTAAAATAATCCGGTAGCCAAAAACAATCTTTTTGAAAAAAAACAGATTTAAAAAAATCAACAACTTCCAAGCACGAAAAAAAATAAAAATAAGAAAGTTAAGCTAGTATTCCTATATAGAAAAATAAGAACTTATGGATAATGAGGGAAATCCGATTGTTCCAATTAGAAACAAGGAAAAGTTACTATCGCTTTTTCTTTTGCTCTGGTATTCTCATCACACTCCTTTTATGTTATTTTTTAGAGGTTTTATAATGAAGTTTAAACATCCCACCTTAATGAAGAAAAAGTGTGTTTTTGCACTTACCACAAATTATTAACACACCAAAACCATTATGGTTCTTTTGTCTGCCAGAAATATAGCCGAGGATGATATTCCATTAAACTGTGTAAGTTACCAGGAAGTATTTAGTTTTGCGGTTAGCACTCCAGCTCTGATCCAGGAGGCCAAATTTTATTTTATCTTAATCTTCTGCAATGGGAGATGCATTTCCATGAACTAAGTTTTTTTTTATCCTCAATTCATTCCTGTTCAGAAAGTAAAAATTTGATTACACTTTTTGTTAGCTTATAAACCCGTCTCAAACACGATTAACCGGTTAATTATATGCAATATTGTGCTTGAGTCAAAAAATCTTAACTGAGGTTTTATTTACACTTCATATAAGAAAAAATAAAAATATAATTATTTTTATGTTTTCTTCACTTTTTAATTATTTTTAAAATATGGTTGGACGTAGGATTTAAATAGAAAAATGATGTCTAAACACTAGAAACGAACCCAGGACCTTAGAATTGGCATGAGCTATCCAGGAGTCGTTCCGTTTTCAGAGTCATTCTTTACTCATATATTAAGGCTCTTGGCCCTGTCGAGTGCAAGTCTAAAACCTATTTTGTGGGATGGTGGGCGGGAGGGCGGGCGGCTTCACAACCTACCAAAGTATCCTTCCGCACCACTAAGAACAGATGGATCACGGAAACCGTAGATGGCGCTAGCTACCAGAGAGGTCTTGCGGAAAAATCATACGTTTGAAAATATCAGTTTTTCTCGAGAACGAGTGAAATTAGTATGTTAATATTTTCAACACCCCTTCTAAGATAATGTATCGATGTTTATTAATTGTTATATTTTCTTATTTTTTGTTATGAAGCTGCAGTTTAATATTGAAAAATGTCATAATGATAGAGGAGGTGTGTATATAAAAAGTATAACTTAATCAACATGCTTCTATTCTTGAACAAACCGTTTCCGAAAAGAAAATTGCAAAACAATAAAAATTCTTGAAGAAAGCCGTTTGTTCCCATGGCTATGCATTTCTACAACAAATTAAAAGGGCCGATCGCCTTAAGGCAGAGTCTATGATGGACGTGTGGAAATCGTCGGCTATGTGGGTGATCAATTAAAATTACTAGCTATCAGACAACGCGGCCACCTTTGACTCGGAAGTGCTTTATGTTGCCAAATGTACGATGATAACTGTACGAACGTGAATCTCAAGATGACAAATAGACAAGCCATTATAAGTTATATTAATTGTTAATTAAAGATATAGCCGCATCTAAATATCATATTCATTAGATTGAAAAATTACAACTCGACACGGGAATAATTTTTACACAGAGCTGGGATTTGCACTCTGGTCTTCCCGTTTCTGGCAATTTAGTATATTGCAAGAGTGACGCATTAGACTGTGAGACCAACGTTGGTTTTATTATTAAGGTCTTATCAATCCTGTATATAGGAATACATATTTTAATCATGCTAAAGTGATATAGATAGAGAAAGTATAAATTAGAGGAAATTCACCCACATATGATTTAAGAGAGATTGAGAAAAAGTTTAGAAAACTCATCCTCACAACCTTCAGCCGGGATACAAACCTCGACCTCCCCTTTACTGTCAAACCAGACTAGATGTGCGTGATCTGTACTGCACGGGCCCGCTAATACGAGCTCTACCCAATTATTTAAGGTTTAAATTTATTACAAAACAAAATTGATTTCAAATAAAGTAATGTGTGGAATGCCAGGCCTTCACCATGGTTCGGATCCCACGTTAAGATGTAGGTCCTCCATTTCATCTCACAATCACCCTACCATTACATATTAGTGTGTTTATAACCCGAACGGGTAGTAAGACGGGGTGATAATTATATAATACAAATAAATTAATACCCCTAAGACAGTTTAGGTCACCAATAGCCATCACAATCCGCTTCAGTGGCCTAATGGTCTAAGGCGTCAATAGTGTTAGACTGGTCTGTTGATGACGGTGAGATTAGAGTTATAGTCCCGGCCGGGTCTAAGAGGNTTCCCACTAACCACGCAAATGAGAGTAGATTCACACAAATACTTCATTTCTTCATTTCTCATCCCTAGCCCCATTAAGAGTAATTTTCATATATGCTTATAACCTGAAAAGGTTAAAGAAAGAGTATGTGCGGTGCACCGAAGAATTTTTCACTCTCACAGTAGACGGAGACGGAGACATCAAAGTTCGAAATTCGGTCGAAGGTACCTAGTGTGGTGTATCCTAAAGTGTTTTTCCACTCTCCCTCCAAATGTGGGTACACTTACTCTAAATATAACCTTAGCCATCCCTAAATCATTAGCGTAATTAGTATATACAACTATAACCCGAAAGATAGTAGGGCATTGTGCTTATATATATGTATTCATATATCAAGTAAAGTGAACCTCAACAGTAAATTTGGATACATATAATTAATATCTATATAATTACACTAATTAAATAGTAAAATGTTATCAACACCGTAGTAAAATGTTATCAACACCGCCCGCAAAGACAATATCTGTGTTTTTTGAAGGCTCTTCCTACTAAGAATCCTACTAAGAATCCTTCTATACTTTCTTTTTCAGGAAGCCTCTTTAGAAGATATACAGACAGTGGCGGCTCGTAGCTAAAATTAGTGGGGGTAATGCTCCAAAAAAAATTTAATCTTTGTTTCAAAACTGTGTAAAAGGAAAAAAAACATGTATTAAAAGAAAATTTTTGAGGAACCTGATAAAATCTTAACAAAAAAAA
The DNA here is from genome assembly GCA_901482245.1 of Timema douglasi. Lineage (NCBI taxonomy): Eukaryota > Metazoa > Arthropoda > Insecta > Phasmatodea > Timematidae > Timema > Timema douglasi. The sequence continues at coordinate 86,932 of CABEEJ010000544.1, forward strand.
AATCAAACTTTTTTACTTACTTTAACTTAAATTGTTACAGTTCAAGACTGATCTATTCATTTAAGAAATAAATCCATTCTTCTTGTTATAATTTGCGCAAAAAGTTCAATAATTTTCTCCTTGATCTCTGGATGACAAATGAGGAAGATTTTCTCCATTAAAAGTACTGCAAGCGAATTTAGTCTTTCTGTTAAATAAAAGAACCGGAAAAAAAATGAATCAAATAGAATAGCTGGAAGCAGAATAATAATCTAACTCTACACTCTTCTACAATTTATCACATTAAATAATATGGTACACGGTTTTTAAGCACAACACACGCTGAGTAAAAAAAAACTTCCTTCCACCATCACGCCAGAGCTGGCACTGCGAGAGCAACAGTGCTCTATCTATCTGGCAGTCCCGCCTTCCTACTCACCCCCTCCTATGTGCGCATGCGCACAAAAGTCAAACACCACGACGCTGGCACTGTGAAGCGCACAGTTCCATACAAAGATTTTTGTATCTTTTTCATAAACTGAGGGATGGTTACTTAAGTACTGACATTAAGCTTAAGGAATATATATTTTACTACAAAAATAAAGATTGAATTAAAGAAAAAAAGATTCACTATACTAAATGTTATCGATAATATCAAGTGTCAATAGGGGGGTGTTGCAGTTCGGCAGTGCCTATACACGAGCCACCACTGCATATATATACATTATTAACCTGTTTCTGGTAAAGTTAAGGCCACACCCAAGTACATATCTTATAAAACAGGATACTCTTTGTGTTTTACACCTTTGAAAGTACACCTTGTAAAGGAGTGCCATCATATTATCTTATGGGACAACCAACTTCCCCCCTCACCCCCTCAACGCGAGCAGGTTTTATCTGACATCAGCTTAGTCTTCAACTAAGTTGCGAGGGGTGTAACTTCAATCTTGAAAGAAATTGTCAAGGAGTCTAGAAAGGGGAAAGGNNNNGACAAAGACCTTCCTGTTTTAACCTGACTGTATAGAATGAAGTTGCTCTCAAGATGTTGATATCAAAATGTTACCGAACTTAGTACAGTAGTCAAGAAAATCAGCTAACCAAAGTTATTCCTCAAAATCACTTATTTTTTAAAGTCTTTTGTTTGTGATAATTGGTCAGTTATTTTAAGGGAGTCAAAAATATATATGTTATTAAATTTGTGACTATATTTTTCTAAATCAACTTGTTTACTGAGCCATCATTTAAAACTTCCATAGCGAACCGCTAACAATAGCTTCACGACATTGCTTACTTGAAGATTTCGAAGATATTTCGCAAAATAGGTTTCATCTTAACTTGACGTATCTAAGCAGTCTAAGCAGTACCACACTTAAAACACCAATGCACGAAATAAAAAGAGCGAAGAAAATGAGCTGTTCACCCTGCTAGGCCTCTTGTTTATTTACTGATAATTATTCCCCTCTTCCTCTGACAAGTTTACACACTCACTATACTGTTTGCCCTTTGAAAACATCGACTTGCATTTTAAAATTACATTTTTATTGTTTCCTATTCTAGATAGACATATGCTACAACGGGCTTTTAACTTTCTCGCTATCTTACAGGTAGAGAAAGTATTGTGATCGTAAAAAAAATTGAACAAGAGATTTTGATGAATTTCGACGTTTCGTGACCCCCGAATCCAAAAAAGCGGTTTTTGAATTTCCGTCTTTCTGTCTGTACATCGGTCTAGAGCCTTAGGTATTTTATCGACCGGGCTAAAACTTGATATCTAGAGATTTCATAGAATTGTCCCAAAGGGTTTTTGGAATTGGATATCCAAACCTAAAATTAAGGGTAGTTTACTGTAGGGCAAAAAGAGAAAACAGATTTTCTCAAAATCAGCTCTAACGATTCTGATTAAATTTAATTTTTAAACATCGATCAATATCATAAACCAAACGGCTACTCATATTTTTTTCGGCAAAATGACTAAGTGTACCGTTCTGATGTGTAAATTCACATTTTTTATCACATCTCCGAAACTATTTGAGATATGAACTTATTTATCATTGAAAATATGTAAATATATTTATAATACAAATATTTTATTTGAAGCATATTTTTATAAAACCAATAATTTTCAAGCTAAACGCAAATATATATATTTTTTTAACTTTTCGAACACTAAAGGTCAAGTATTGCGAACGTAAAATAAAAAAATCTAACCAGAGATGTTGACGGATTTCGACGTTTACATGACCCCCCGAACGCTAAAAAGAGGTTTTCGTAATGTCTGTCTGTGTGTCTGTTTAACCCTGAAATTAAGAGTAGTTTAATAAAGGGCAAAAAGAGAAAAAAACCAATTTTCTCAAAATCGGCTCAACCGATCATGATTAAAATTCTTATTTAAGCGTTGATTAAGATTATAAACAAAATGGCTCTTTTCATTTTCCTATTAAAATGAATTTTAGGGTACTTTACAAAAGCAGAAATTTCCTTATTCTGCAAATATTTGAGATAATAAATAACTTATCAATGCAAAATTGTAGTACTATTAAAAATAAAAAACTTTTATTTGAAATATATCTTTATAAAACCAATAGTTTTGGAGATATTGACATATATATATATATATATTAATACAGTTTTGTGAGCTTTAGTTGTACATATACACTAAAGTTTTAACGCAAAAAATTCTCTAATTCCATAGAGTAAGAAGTCGCTCAAAAAGTTAATGTTCTTATTTCTTTAACCTCTTAAGGGAAATGTTTGTACAGTAATCATCTATCTCTTATCATTTTAGACTCAATAGTCAATATTTAACTTTTTTTAATGGTCGGAATTTATTAATGAGGAATTTAATAAAACTATGATAACCATAAGTTGACCTGGTGGTTTAGGGGTAGGGTGTCTGACTTCTGTGCTGAGGATAAGGGGTTCAATCCTTGGTCCCTGCATGGATTTATCTGATTGCCAAATCCTTCCTTCCCCCTTGACAAGACCTGTATTAATCACAACTTGTAAATGTGTGGAATTCCAGGCCTCCACCGTGGTTCGGATCCCACATTAAACTGTACGTCTTCCATTTCATCTCACAATCACCCTACCATTACATATTAGCGTAAGTGCGTATAACCCGAATGGGTAATAAGACGAGGTGATAATAATAACCATAAGATGTGCAACCCTTAATTAAATATCGACAATTTTAACCGTTAGACAAATTTTAATACAAAGTATTGACCCTTCTGAGCCCAGTAGCTATCTTCTTTTTTTTCCTCCAAATATACTAGTGAGGATTTTAATTCCTTAAAAAGACAACATAACATTTTAATCCGGGAGTTAAAAAAGTTTAACCTAAATATAACGCAATTTTTGCTTGGATTTGTAAGTGTATATTATCTAGTTTCACATATATTACGAGCTTTAAGTCAATATCTTAATTTTTAATGAATGGAGTGAGAAAGTCCGTGTAGAGTTCTGTACCATTTATTTAATCTACATCCTGGCAGTACGACTCCTACAGGACATTTTTGTAACTAAATTAAATAGCCTGAGCGGTAAATGATTTATAAATAAAATAAGTTTATAAATAATTACTCAAAGTTAAAAATTATAATTTTGTGGTACTATAGGCCCATTTTTAGAATGATTTAAGAACTTATGGTTTTTATTCTAGGTTATATCTTTAAAAATTGTTAAATAAAATGTAAATTCATTCATCTGGGAAATTCTATCTTAATCTGCCGTGACGTCACGGGTAGGCAAAGTCCTTCAAGGTCATTCAAAAGGGGTGTTCTTTATTCTCACTGAGCCAACTGCAGTGCTTCAATAAAATGAGCTCAAATGAGAATATTTCTGTTGCAACACACATGAAAAAAAATCACGAAAGAATACCGATTTATACATTCATACAATATCTGGCATGGATTAAATTTCACCTTGAAGTCAAAAACCGTAAGATAAAATTGCCTTGTGCCGTTTTCCGTTGGTCTGAGTGGTGTGTGTATGCATGAAAACACTTTACAGGTTGCAAATTGCAATATATCGAGCTCATTTTTTTTTTGTATAAGCTAATATAAGATCAAAATGGAACCCTACGGAAATTCATCACACTTGAATAATCAATAGTAAGATTTACTTTCAAAAATATAGTTCTAGGCCACCCAAAAAAATAAGGCAACAAAAGTGGGTTCAATTTTGATTTAAGCGAAGTAGTTTACATTTTAGGAACTATATAAATGTTATCACACATAGGGGTGTGGTTTGCGGTTATCCCAAAACAGTATAATACCACCATTGTGATAAAACAGGGGACACGAGGAAAATTATAATAATTAATAACTCTGGTTTAAAACTCACCTTGGTGCACTTCTTCTCTTACCTCGTAACTCTTGTTCAAGGTAAAAGGAAATCAAGGTGAAGTAAATGTTTTTAGAAAGGACGTGGTCCAGTAACAGACTATGGACAGAGTATGGACTAACCCGAATCCGGAGTCACTACCGTTCGTGAAAAAACTCATTAGGGAACTAGTGAGGTTGACTGGTTCAGTGGCTGCCACGTTTTATTTAGGTAGAATTTAATAAAATCACTTGACTAGAATGCACGTAATAGAAATAAATATAATATTTAATATAAATATAATAATTAGAGACGATATATGACACAAAACACGTGATACGTTCGCGTTGAATATAACATATGACCGACCACCCGCTTCCACTATGAATACCATAGACTCGTTAAATTGGGATCTATTCACATGCGGCAATCATGAACACTCCGTAAACAATAAAGTCAAACATTAAGTGAAAACTGACCATACTAACACGACAAGAGAAATGGAAAAAAGGGGGTGGGGGGTTAGATGATGCCAATCCTACCAACCACATGTAGATAGATAGCCCTAACCTCAAATGGCACATCAAACAAAGGACACGGCCACACTAACACCTGTTATATACATTTAAAAATAAAAGATGCATTTTTTTGTTATTTCTTCTTTGGATAAAGTATTCCTTAGTTTAAGTAAACACCTGATTCAGTAGCAGAATGGCTTAAGACGTCACTAATACTAGGCTGGCCTACTGAAGACGGGGAGATCGGGGTTCGAATACCAGTTGAGTCCACAGAGGGTTGTTTTTCCCAAATGTTTTCACACTCGCCTTCTACGCAAATGCGGGTAGACAACCTCCAAAATGCTCACTGCTACCCCATTAGAGAGATTATCATCTATGCATATAACCTGAACAGATAGTAAGATGCGGTGATAAAAAAAAATATATTTATAAGTAAATGTAAGCGTCTAGGTTATGTGTATTTATCAAATATTAATGAAAGTGAATCACTCCCTCGATGATTGAAAAGCGCACAAGCACAAATCCTGCACATTAAGACACAGTCAGTGGTATTTAATATTTTTTTTTTCTGGTGTGTCACAAAAGGATTTATTTTAAACGTTTTTTTTTTAAATTAATTTTTAATTATACCACTACAACTATCCTATCATTGCTGTAGGACACTGAATACATAGTTTACATTATAATAATAACATAGTTTACCTTTTTTTTTTCAATTCTAATGAAACAAAAATACAATATATATCAAAACTGATTTAATAAGTAGAAACTTGCTTCTATAGTCGAATAGTCCAAGGCGTCGTTCTCGCAATAGACTGGACTTCTAACGAGAGGGTGATCGAAATTCAAGTCCCGGTCGGGTCTACTGAGGGTGGTTTTTCATAAATGGTTTTCCACTCTCTCTCTTCAAGAAAAATACCAATAAACCTATTCTAAATTCTACATTAATCACCCCAAACGCAATAGCGTAGTTAATACACAAGTAAAGGGTCTGAAACGGAGTCGAACTCAGCCTCGTAAGGACAAATAAAGAGCTATTCGACCCGCCTTGGTGGCGTAGTTAGCTAACGCGCTAGTCGTGTTGAGCTAGACTACCGAGGTCGGAGAGATCGAAGTTAGAATCTCAGTTGGATGAACTGGGGNAAATGGTTTTCCACTCTCCCACCACGCAAATGCAGGTTCACTTCATCTCAATTCAACCCTTCCCAATTCCTAATCCATTAGCGTAATTATTACTTAAGCATATAACCCGAACGGTTAGTAAGACGCGGTGCTAGATAAAAAAACAGATATTTGATTATATAATTAGCAGCTATGGTCTATAAAACTTAGACTAACGACCGGAGGATTCGTTTTGTGCTGACCACCTGACAACCTCTATCCGAAAATGTTTGGCGGATACTCGGTCAGTATAGCTTACTTACAGGATGACGCATTGGAGTACATATGCGTTCAGCCCAAACGGGTAGTACGATGCGGTGCTAAAAATTATTATAATGAAATAATTTTGGTCTCTAATGTTTGCATTTATTTTCATTTTTCTTGATAAGATAGAGCAAACAAATTCTTTCTTCTATTTGGCTTGTGAAGAATTTTAGTAAACCTTGATGTTCCCTCTATTAGAATCCGTCACAATATTGAAGCTTTGTTCGTGTTTACGAATCTTCCCAACCCGACACGAAACCAACATTTATTCCTCTGCATTAACAAACCCTGTTGACTCGGAATGAATAAGGCAATTCTATAAATACGCCCTCCATCGCCCTACGAATGTAATGAACCATGAATTTTCACAATCCTCATGAACTTTCTGATTTCATATTCAAAGAATGATTTTAAACGAGAGTGAAAACTTTTTTAAAAAAAAGAAAAAAACCCACACCTTAAAGCCTTATGATTATTGATTTGAGCCAACCAATAAAGAAACACGATACTACAAAATACACATTAGTTATGAGGACTATTTTTTATTACAGTAACCATAAAAGTTCATTTCACAATATATTCCAAACGAGACGACTTATATAGTGTATTCTTATTTTAATATTATATTTTTTTAAATGTGTTTTATTTTCAATCATATTTGAAATGTAGATGAAAAAAAGTGTGAAAGTTCACTTTTAACTTAAAAGGAGTTAGTGCTGCCATCTGTTAGACCATCTTGAGGGCTTTTTGATGGACTTTGTATATTAGTTGAGGATGTTTCCTACCTGTGACGTCATGCTAGGTCAAGATAGGATTTCCCATGTTATTGAATTTACGTTTAATTCAGTGAGTTTAAAAGATATAGCGTTGAAATAAAAACAGTAAATTCTTAAATAATTCTATAAAATTGTCCTACGGTGTCATAAAATTATTATCCTTATCTTGAAGTTATTTTTTGTAAGCGTATTTTCTTATAAATCCTCTACAACTCAGGCTATTTGGCTTTGTCACGAAAATGTCCTGTAGGAGTCTTCCTGCCAGGATGTAGATTAGAATATTCAGTGGTAGCAAATGTCTATCAAGAAAAGGAAACAAGAAAAATGTAATTTAAAAAAAACAACAATGTTTTCAGGGGTCAAATAGTATATAGGGAGTTTGTAAACTTGTTGGAGGAAGAGGGGAAGTGTTATCAACAGACAAACGAGATACCTCGCAAGATGAACTGATAATTTTATTCCCTCTGTATCTATTTCGTACATTTGTGTCTATGTGTGTTTATTAGTGCTTACACTTGTTAGGTGCGTCAAAGTTAAGATTCAACCCTCTTTACAAAATAGCTTAGAGATCTCCAAGTAAGCTCAGCCAGCTCGTACCATATAAACCAAGCTTAAGCTCTGTTATCCTTGGGCTGAAACCGACTATTAAAATGTTTTCTCACTTTCCTTTTATTATTATGTGGTTACATTTCCTCCAACTCCTACCTTAGTCATACCTATTAGTGTAATTTTGGAGAAACTCATTCGTATTGGTGGGGAGAAGCAGTGCAAAACTAAAAGAGAGAAGAGATAAAAATGTAAACCAGACAGAAGAATCATTGTTTATTCCATCCAGGCCTTTTCAAACATTGCTCATAAAACACATTTGATATAAAAAGAAAAGTCCGTTATTCATATGATAACAGTGCAAAGGAGATAAAAACAAGAAAATCTGAAAGAACAGTTGCATTTGTTTTCTCTTTCCTTACAATTATTATCTTATATGAGGTGAGTGCAAATCGTAGTTTGGCCTTTAAATCCACTTGTAGAAATATCCAAAGGTAGGTTTCACGTATAAAATATATTGGATCTGAAGACGGTTTTATTCCACCAAGCCAATGGGATATTCTCTTTCCCTCCGAGTATCGTGGAAAATTGACTGACTGCTGTGGTGTTTGCGTGGTTAGCGCGTGTGACTGACACGGGTTATGTGGTTCTAGACAACTTTAAAACATAGGTTTAATATTCTATTAATTAGATACTTTAATAGATTTAGATTGTGAAATTATCGGAAATGATTTGACACAAAACGTCCTTAATTTAATTACTCTGTCACTGAAAACTTGAGAGATCATCGCAGCACTTACAGAAGTACGCCACCTATCCCTATCTTGAGATAGTTCTATCCAATCCACCTCATTACACCCTATCCCTATCTTGAGCTAGTTCTATCCAGTCCACCTCACTACACCCTATCCCTATCTTGAGATAGTTCTATCCAGTCCACCTCAATACATCCTATCCATATCTTGAGCTAGTTCTATCCAGTCCACCTCATTACACCCTATCCCTATCTTGAGAAAGTTCTATCCAGTTCACCTCATTACATTTTATTCTTATCTTGAGATAGTTATATCCAGTCCACCTCATTACACCCTACCTCCTTAAGGTCCATTCTATGTTATCCTCCCAATCTCGTCTAGGTCTTCCCACTGGTCTCTTTCCACTGTGTTTCCCAATCAATATTTAAATAATTCAATAGCTAATGGTACAAAGAAGCAGTTTTGTTAAAATAATGTGTAAATCAATTACACAAACTATTTAACTTAATGACACTGTGATTGGACTTTGAGTCTTAGTAGGATCTACTGAGAGTGGTTTTTTCCTAAATGGTTTCCCACTCTCCTTCCATACAAATGCGGTCAGATTACCTCTAAAATTCGTCCTTCCTCATCTCTACCACATAAGTGTCAATATGTGGGTAGCCTGGTCGGATAGTAAGAAGTGGAAAACCATAAAAAATAAACAACCAATTATTTATATTTCTTAGTTAAAGTATTTAATCTAGTTTATTCGTTTCGTTTGACGTGTTTAGTTGTCTCGCTATTAGGTTTCCTCTGTTTAACATGTTTTTTTTTTTTTGGATGGAGGATGGAGGATGGGAAGAAGAAAGCAAGAAAGAAAGCAAGAATGATCACGTCACTCCAAATTCCTGCCTTGTCTGACGACACAGAGACGACGGGTTACACCAAGATGAAAGCTTATCAGTCGCTAGGCTCTTCAAACAGGAGTTGCTATATTTTTGAAAGTTTTAATTTCCTGGTTATTCTTCATTGGTTTGATATGGTAGACATGCTCAAAATAGCTGGAAAGAAAGAGGGATGAAAGTGGGGGAAGGGGGTAGATGATACGATGAAACGAAAGGAACACAGAAAGACCTCAAAATGTCCAAATTTCCCAAGAGGGGTGTGTGGGGGTGTGGAAGGGACATTGAGAAGTAAAAACACTTTATAATTCTTCCAAGGTTTTTACTTCTTGCTTTGAATAAAACAACTCCTGTTCACTTCATATCGTAAAACTGTTTTTCTTATGTTTGGGATATCTTCGGGAAATATCTATTTTAAGGAAATATGACCGAACTTATGAAAAAAAATGAAGCAAAAAGGAGAAAGAGACTTNNNNCCCCCCCCCCCCTCTTCTCAACGAATCGTGAAAGTTTTATATATATTTCTCGAGGGGGTGAATGGGGGGTGGGGGTGGAGAGGGACATTTCATTTCATGCCAGGAAATACATTGATAAAAACAAAACATTTTCAAAATGTACTCAGCAAATAGTGTCTTAAGGAAATATAACAATATTATTTCTATCATATGATATGTAATGTAATGAGTTATTTCATTTATTTGAATTATTTAAAGTGCTTTTCTATATCGAATGATTATATCATCATACGACTTGTAAACTAAATATAAATATCTAGAACATACACCACATCCAGCCCCCAGCCGCTAGTTTATTAATGTATATGGGGAAAACCACATTTCACAAATGATACAGTTTTAGATAATAACAAAAGTTGAAACCGAGAACGTTAGTTCAGTATACAGACAGGCTACCCACTGAGCTAAAGTGTCGGACAGATGTGTTATTAGAATAAACAGTAGACACTGGGATTTGAACTCAACATTTGCATTTAATGACCCGAAACTACTTATTTTACCTTTTATTACAGGACAAAACTAATCAATGATTGAATAACACACCTTGTTTATGTATGTATATATTATTAAAACTAGCTGATGTGTCACCATTAATCACGCCCATATTTCAAACATTAAGAAAAAGTTTTCTCAGCATAAAATAGCTGCACTGAAAACCTAGATTCTTAGTCAATATCCATCTATTTCATTCCTTGAGAAAAAGCGTCTTCTATGCACTGAGTCCACCCAAGAGAGTTTATTTTATAGTTGAGACAGTATTATTATTATTTTTATTATTATTACTATTATAATTGGCACTGCGTCTTACTACCCGTTCGGGTTATACGCACTTACGCTAATTTGTAATGGTAGGGTCATTGTGAGATGAAATGGAGGACTTACAGTTTAACGTGGAATCCGAACCACGGTGGAGGCCTGGAATTCAACACATTTAAAAGAGTCAGTATTAAATTTGACTATAAATTATAAATGGGTCAATTCCTATATTTCTCAAACCCGAATCTTAAAAATTTTCTTTTGAAACTTGAATCCAAATTTGAATCATCGAATCTTTAAGAATGAAAAATTTTAATATGAAAAATATTTCAAATTTAATTAAAAACTGTAGTTTAACACTGACAAAATGCTATTTTGATCGACATGTCTTTTACATAGTAAACAACAAAGCTAACACTTTTTTTTTTTGTAAATTAATTACCGGTCCCCCCCCCCCTCCCCCTCTATTACCTATAACGTGAGTGTCAGGATGTGCCATGGCTGAGTATAAGGGGGTGGTGATGGGGTGTATTTGTGTGGGTTCGTGACTGATGTGAAACTTGTTTTTTAAATAGGTTTATTAGTGCTACTATGTCTAGTACAAATGTTATAGAATGAAATAAATTAGAAAATACTCGAAAGTTTGTGATAAAATGAGGTGTTTCTAGGAATTATTCATGGCCTGTCTGACTCCTGGGCTCAAGTAGCATCCCTCATGCTAAGTATTGATGACCCGGCGTCCTGTCCCACGTGGTCCCGCAACGGGCAGAGTGACCCCTAGACCTCGGTGTTTATTTGTCAGCCATGATGGCAAAATCCCTTACATTCTTATCTTGGCCCCTGGCCTGGTTTCTGACTAAGGAATACTGACAGCACATTGGTGGTTAGCTCTCTATTTTATTTGCTTATAGGAAAATCGAAACAACCTGCAACGCTCGTTTTGTCATTCGCAGCTCACAACATACAATATTATACAAACTCACCTTCCAATCTAGGGCGTGCGGCTACACAACTCTTAATTCCTTTCACCTTTGCCATTATTGCTTAAATTGTTATTTCAAGTCAAGCTCATCATAATAAATTGTATTCGAGATATTTTTTGAGATTTTTACGAATCTTGAAATTCTTTAGTACCAGATAATTGGAGGCATTCAAGTGCCTCATTTATATTATAAAATTTTAATTTGAGGTATTCAATATAAACATGCCAAAATTGGTTGTCTAACTTCTCCACGTTAGCACTTTTTTTCTTCAAAGAATCTCGGTTTTATAAATTCATGTTTATTGTATGTGTCAAATTTTTAGTGCCAACTATTCGTATATATATATACACGAATAGTTGGAACTATATATATATTTTTTAATACAAATTTAAATATTTTTTTGTGTATTATTGTGATAGTATTAAAATCTATTTAATACAAATATACATCCAAAATTTTGAGTTCCAATTGTTTATATATATATACTAATCATTGGAACTCGAAATTTGAAATGGGTTTAAATGAAAATAAATATTTAAATAAATATATTTCAAATGATGTCAGTATGATTTGTACGTTATATATAACACGTAAAACAAAGCAAATCCTGACCTCATAAGAAATTTAAATTTTCAGGAAAGGTAATATAATTAATAAAGCTTCCATTTTTAAAAAGATAGCAACCGTCGGAAGTATCTCCGTCCGGAAGCAGCTTGCCCGTCATTTTGTAAAATGGCGGCACATTTTCCCTCACGTTTTTTTTTTGTCGTTAACCTGAAATTTCTTTCAAATGACACAAAAGACGATGTTTTAGCATTTCCAATAAAATGTGTTATTAATATGAAAAATAACAGTTTTAAATATTAGATTTTTTGCTATTAAATATTTTAAAATCCATTTTACATTGTTAAATTTACAACGCTATGGTTACCCTATCAAACATGTTTTAAATACGTTTACATTCAAATGGTTAAGTAAAATGACTATTAAATTAAGTTTTTCTTCATTCCAATAAAGAATTAAAGCATGGTTTAGAAATAAGCTACATAGTTTTCTACTATACATACAGGATAGGGCAGAAATTGTTGAAATATTTAATAGCACTATGCATTTATTGTTTTACGACTAAACGCTTCAAATTAAATTTAAAATTGCAACAAAAGATTGACAGTTTTCTAGATAACTATGAATTATTATTAATTTTTTAAACAATGTCTAAGATGGCCACCATTATATGCAATAAATTGTTATTTGCACTTCTCGAAATTACGGGTGACTTAGTGGCCGGGCCAACAGGTGGCTGCCTGAGGTACCAGTTTGAGAGAGGTGCCAAACAGAGCAAGCACCAACCTAAACTAACTTAACCTGGGTGTAATAGGAAGATAATCCCCAAACCTAACAACTCCAAAACCTAACGTAGCCTGGGCGTAATAGTGAAGTTACTAAACATAGCAATCGTTCACTTTTTGATATTAAAATAAAATTTTATATAATAGTGTAATTTTTTGTAGTGAATAAAATATTATATAGTGCCATTCTTAAAAAAGTTAATTTACATTTGCCATCTCGGAATAAATGGCGCTCTAAAACGGTTTTTTGCAATTATAACGTTAACCATTAATCATGTCAAAGTGTATGTTATAATAAAAAAAAAAGGAGAACATTGTCAGTAAAACATGTTCTTATAGTTTTATTTGTGATCCTAACTGTTTTTGTACATCCTTTCTGATTAGCTTCCTATTATGCCTAGGTCACTTTAGGTTTGGGGATTATTTTCATATTTTACTAGAACACAATTGCCACAGAAAATATGGTAGCTGACAGATAGTAGAAAATGTAAAAACGGTTTAAAGAAAAGAATTATTAATTTTTTTTATGTGTGTGCCTTACAAAAGTGACAACGAACCATTATGTGGCTTTGTAGATCATTTTGTTTGGTGAGTGGATACAAGAAAGTACATTCTGTAGCGTTTGCTAGGTGTCAGTTATTACCACTCCTATGACAAATGAAATATATAATCCTCCGGTTATATAAGGGGTGCTAAAAACAAATCCCGCCAGTATGCAAGATCTATCTCTAGCCACCCCTGTCTTGAATCTTGACATGACTATGTGCAATGTCTCTTGTTGAATTGCTTTAAGTTCCTGAATTGTTCTTGGGCGAGTCACGTAAACATGAGCTACAATTTAAAGTCTATGTTGGCTGCCTGCGTTGTGGTTGAGTTGGGTGGCTGGCCAGGGGCAGTCGGACCTCCGAGTAGGCCAATGTTCGGGCTGTGTTGGCCACATGAGTTGTGACGGAGTTGGGTGGCTGGCTGGTGTGTAGTCGGTCCTCCAAGTAGGCCAATGTTCGGGCTCTGTTGGCCACATGAGTTGTGACGGAGTTGAGCGGCTGGCCGGGGGGTAGTCGGTCCTCTGAGTAGGCCAATGTTCGGGCTCTGTTGGCCACATGAGTTGTGACGGAGTTGGGCGGCTGGCCGGGGGGTAGTCGGTCCTCTGAATAGGCCAATGTTCGGGCTCTGTTGGCCACATGAGTTGTGACGGAGTTGGGTGGCTGGCCGGGGGGTAGTCGGTCCTCCAAGTAGGCCAATGTTCGGGCTCTGTTGGCCACATGAGTTGTGACGGAGTTGGGTGGCTGGCCGGGGGGTAGTCGGTCCTCCAAGTAGGCCAATGTTCGGGCTCTGTTGGCCACATGAGTTGTGACGGAGTTGGGTGGCTGGCCGGGGGGTAGTCGGTCCTCCAAGTAGGCCAATGTTCGGGCTCTGTTGGCCACATGAGTTGTGACGGAGTTGGGTGGCTGGCCGGGGGGTAGTCGGTCCTCCAAGTAGGCCAATGTTCGGGCTCTGTTGGCCACATGAGTTGTGACGGAGTTGGGTGGCTGGCCGGGGGGTAGTCGGTCCTCCAAGTAGGCCAATGTTCGGGCTCTGTTGGCCACATGAGTTGTGACGGAGTTGGGTGGCTGGCCGGGGGGTAGTCGGTCCTCCAAGTAGGCCAATGTTCGGGCTCTGTTGGCCACATGAGTTGTGACGGAGTTGGGTGGCTGGCCGGGGGGTAGTCGGTCCTCCAAGTAGGCCAATGTTCGGGCTCTGTTGGCCACATGAGTTGTGACGGAGTTGGGTGGCTGGCCGGGGGGTAGTCGGTCCTCCAAGTAGGCCAATGTTCGGGCTCTGTTGGCCACATGAGTTGTGACGGAGTTGGGTGGCTGGCCGGGGGGTAGTCGGTCCTCCAAGTAGGCCAATGTTCGGGCTCTGTTGGCCACATGAGTTGTGACGGAGTTGGGTGGCTGGCCGGGGGGTAGTCGGTCCTCCAAGTAGGCCAATGTTCGGGCTCTGTTGGCCACATGAGTTGTGACGGAGTTGGGTGGCTGGCCGGGGGGTAGTCGGTCCTCCAAGTAGGCCAATGTTCGGGCTCTGTTGGCCACATGAGTTGTGACGGAGTTGGGTGGCTGGCCGGGGGGTAGTCGGTCCTCCAAGTAGGCCAATGTTCGGGCTCTGTTGGCCACATGAGTTGTGACGGAGTTGGGTGGCTGGCCGGGGGGTAGTCGGTCCTCCAAGTAGGCCAATGTTCGGGCTCTGTTGGCCACATGAGTTGTGACGGAGTTGGGTGGCTGGCCGGGGGGTAGTCGGTCCTCCAAGTAGGCCAATGTTCGGGCTCTGTTGGCCACATGAGTTGTGACGGAGTTGGGTGGCTGGCCGGGGGGTAGTCGGTCCTCCAAGTAGGCCAATGTTCGGGCTCTGTTGGCCACATGAGTTGTGACGGAGTTGGGTGGCTGGCCGGGGGGTAGTCGGTCCTCCAAGTAGGCCAATGTTCGGGCTCTGTTGGCCACATGAGTTGTGACGGAGTTGGCGGCTGGCCGGGGGGTAGTCGGTCCTCCGAGTAGGCCGATGCTCAGATTGTGTGGGTCGTTCGTTGCCCCATCTTGCTGGAAACACATGATGTTGTCATCTGTTCCCTTAAGTTGCAGTTCAGGGGTCAGAAAGGTCAAACATCCATAGAAGGGCTTATCAGAATCTTTCCTGGGTATCCTAATAGCTTGTTTCACGATTTAGGTACATCGCCTGGCCACCACGTTCCCCATAATTACCAGCTCCAGACTTTTTACTGTGGGGAATGTTAGAGAGTCATGTTTACGTAGTTCGCCCAAAAACAATTCAGGAACTTAAAGAGAGAATTGTGGTGTAAGTTGAAGCAATTCCACAAGATACATTGCGCAAAGTTTGTTAAGTTTCGAGAAGAGCATACAGCTATATATATTGCATAAAATGGTAGCCATATTAGGGACAATAATTTTTAATAAATTAATAATTCAATGTTATGTAAGAAAATTGTCCCTTTTTGTTAGTTTATATTTAATTTGAAGCATTTAGTAGTTAAAAAGGTAAAGATATAAAGTTATTAAATGTGTCAACACTTTCTGCTACACCTTGTACATAGTTTATTCCAAGAATATGTTGCTCCACTCAATTCAGATTTTGAGCCAGTATGTGAAAGTATTATTTTCTATTTGCACCTCTTGAATCAGCTCTTGAATCAGTAAGAGACATTCTCTTTTTTTCTATCTGCACCACAAATTCAGTTTTTGAATCAGTAACAAATTAGCTGCCTTACATGGTCTCCACTTAATTCATTTCTTGAACCAGTGTTATGAATAATATTTTTTACGAGCACCACTTGATTTAACTTCTGAACCAGTACCTAGTATAAATTCTGATTTTTATATGTGCACCACTTATTCAGTATTTGAACCAGTAGTATAAATTCTCTTTTTTTTCTACGTTTAGTGTTTTAAATGTTTTTCTAAACATATTATTTGATAGTAGGCTTAGATATAATTTCACAACAACTATTGACGTAAGTATTAGGAGTGTGAGTAATAATTCTACCGGTGCTTCAATATTTAATTGATTCAAAATTAATTTGAGATATATTTTGAAATTTAACAACTCATATAATTTTAATTATACTGTTTAAAAAGTTACCTTTAAATATGGCATCACAATATTTAATTTAATTAAATATCAGAGAGATTAAACATTTATTTACAAAACGTTATTTTCGCTATTCACTTTGAATTTAATTTTTTTCTCTTAAGAATCTTGCTTATAGCCATAATTAACTCAATTTTTTTGCGTGGTAATTTTCTCTTATTATGAATATCAAACCATTTAAAGGAATATTGAAAATGTTATGTAGCCACTGAAATAATCCGTTAAGTGTCAAACACTGTTTATGTAAAACTAGTTCATTAGCCTATTTAGTATAATTCAGAAGAGCTAACACACAACATACTCTCAAGGGTTCTCAAATTGGGTAAAAACGAATCAAATGGAGTAAAAATGAAATGAGACTAAAATCACGTGGGGGGAAAATTTCAAATGGGCAGGATTGTAACATTATGATGACGTCATCTAGGTTAAATGGCCTCAGGGAAGGAGAAAAGGATATAGGGGATTACGTCATTGGGGAAAACGTGTGGAGGGGAGGGAAGAGGGGTAAGTGGGTGTTTAATCTGTCAGCGGAACAGGGGTTATTATCGGCTGAGACCACTATTTATTATAGTATATATATATATGTAAACACCTATACAGAGAATATACACACACCATTTTGGGTAACAAGATTCCTATAGAAAGCCTTTTTCTCAAAAAGAATACTACGCTATATTTTAGTAATATATATGTATAAATATCTATCTACATATATATATATGTATGTATATGTATATATGCATGTATATGTATGTATGTATGTATACACACATATACACATACATATATACATAAATTTATACATATATATATTACTAGTATATTGCGTGGTATTCTTTTTAGGAAGCATTTACTTTTTTATTTATGAAAAATTGGAATTCCTGGTTACATTTAATATATTAAAATTAATAGTCGCATCTTATTACTATGATGAATTATTACATGGAATGGAGGCTTTGTAACGTATTAATAATTAATTTAAATTTATTGAGAAGCTTTTACTTAAATTAAACTACAAAAATATTCTGGAGTATATAGTTGCATTTATCTTAAGTTTGTAACTTAAATATTTATTATTGTTTCTTAATAATTGTACTATTCTTTAAGGAACGCTATGTATATTATAAAAAAAAATAAGGTAACAATCTTGGTTTCCAACTTTGAAATAAACCATAAAAATAATTTATATAAATAAGCTCTTATAAGGTCACTAAACACTTAACGACCTTGGCAGGTTTTAGCACTAAACTACCAAAGATGGTAAGTTTGTAAACTTCCTCTTTACACGTTAAGTACTTGGGAGTTTAACCTTCTTGTTACCAAGTTTGAATACATTACCGATACTCTTAGCCCCTATCAATTGATTTCATAAAACATATTTCATACTTACCAACTTTAACATGAAAAATATACTAGATTTTTTTATACATAAGACTGTAGCTGTAAATTTTAACTGAGAATAGGATTTTCAGTAAACTTAGGAAAGACCACCCTATTAGAAAGTATGATGTACGTCTGCCAATATATCTAGCGAAGACTAAAGGGTTGTATACACTAATAACACATTCTTCATTGTGGTACTCACACTCAAATAACAAAGAGAGAGGAAGGGAAGGGGGCTGAGAAAGAGATAGAGGGAGGGGTGGAACAGAAAAGAAGGGTTAGGGGAGGAGGTTGAAGTCTTGTCTTTGGAATTCATGTAGATCACAAGAAAGCAAATCAACATACAATATGTAAAAATGAAGTTACGTATTATCTGTAGTTCAGTGTTCTGTAGACTATCCTATATATTATTCCTGATGTCAACATCCCTTTACATCAGTTTAAGTTAAAAAACATTGTTGGTTTAAAATTTAAATTAAAAGAAAAATTAACTATATTTTTGTATTAATTACTGAAAATAAACTTTCTCTGCTATTTTATGTAAACACTTAGCTGAGTATTTAATTTCAACAACCCAACAAAATACTAAATCTTTTTATTTATTTTTTTTTGGGGGGGGGGNAAGGGTAAAGCTGAATGTGCGAAAGTTTCGCAAGGATTTACTGGTTTATATGTAATAGCATATATATACTTAACAGCACACGCCTGAATACACACATATATATATATAGTAGCACACACACACATATAATGTTATTATTATTAGCACCGCGTCTTACTAACCGTTCGGGTTATACGCACTTACGCTAGTGTGTAGGGTGATTGTGAGATGAAATGGAGGACCTACAGTTTAACGTGGAATCCGAACCACGGTGGAGGCCTGGCATTCCCCACAATTCACAAGTTGTGATTAATACACGTCTTGTCAGTGGTGAAGGAAGGGTTTGGAAATCAGATAAATCTGTGCCAGGACCGAGGATTGAACCCCGGACACCAGCACAGAGGTCCGACATCTTACCCTTATACCACCATGTCACCTGCTTAGGAAGTTTTTGGTCCAAAAAGGGATGAGGTCACTGAGGAGTACAGGTTACATACCCTGTACATTGTTAGGATAATCAAGTCTTGTAGATTACGGCGGGCAGGACATGCAGCTTGAATAGGAGATTCTAAAATTTGTTCAAGGTATTGACTGGCAAACCCAATGAGAAGAGACCAGTGGTAAGATCTAGACGCAGAGGCGAGGATAGTATTAGAATGGACCAGAAGGAGATAAGGTGTAATGAGGTGGACTGGATAGAACGACCTCAAGATAGGGATAAGTGGCGTAATTTTGTAAGTGTGGTAAATTAACTTTCTAGTTCCTAATGCCATAGAGTAAGTAATTGTGCCTACTGAGCCGAGAGTTTCGCGTTCAATTCCTAGCATGGCCAGAAAAGTTATCATTGGTTAATTGTGGGTTTTATCCCTTTCACAGTGATGAATTTTACGGCCGGGTGCTGGGTGGTGTGTTTGTTATAGTTGTTCTATATTTAAGTTAGTTTATAGGTCGTGTACTGATATAAACAATCGGTTCAGAAAGTGCACGTCAAATACCCCAAATAAATTAAATTAATTTATATTTATAATTAATAGAACACACATATATATATGTAATAGTATACATGTGTAATAGCACGCACACATGTATACATATATATTTATATTGGCATATATGTAATAGCACACATACACAAATATAATTATGTAATACCTACTAAATGGCATTAGGTACTCGTTGTAGCGTCAGTCTGAGCTACAAGATATTATTTAAAAAAAAACAACATCGTCAACATTTGCTGTATATAACTCTCAACTCACCAAAACTGCCCCATTCCATTCTTAATGCTTCCAGTCCAAATGACCCGCGCTTGCACCATGACCAGATACGACCAGCTGTATCAACAATCACCAAACATTAAAAACAACTGAACTACGAGACGATAGTTCAGAAAGCTGCCACTAGTGGGCACGCCTGGTAGTCGAACACGTGACCCGCTTAATGAACGTTCGAGGTTAGTTACTGGGGTTACCTAGAACATAGTGGAATGTTTTTATTTACTTCCATCGACTTAGAGCCTCATGACGTCACATCCTGGCGGGATGTCATTCTTCAGGTTATTTATCTCCCACGTCATTCCCCTCAATTCCTTTTCTCAATTTCCTTACTACCCCTCTCTCAGGAGTTGGTCATATATAATGAACTTAGAGCAGCTTTTAGCTTCATTCTTGTTTTGAATCTTCATCTGAACGAAGATACTAGTGTTACTGCGTCAGAGTTAGACATTATATTATGATATAAGCTCAAAACTACTTTTCGGTTATCAATTTAATAGTAGGTGACCTGGCGGTCTAAGGGTAAGGTGTCGGACTTCTGTGCTGGAGGTCCGGAGTTCAATCCCCGGCCCCGGCACAGATTGATCTGATTGCCAAACCCTTCCTTCACCTCTGACAAGACGTATATTAATCACAACTTGTTAATGTGTGGAATGCCAGGCCTCCACCGTGGTTCGGATCCCACGTTAATCTGTAGGTCCTCCATTTCATCTCACAATCACCCTACCAATTACACATTAACGTAAGTGCGTATAAACCGAACGGGTAGTAAGACGCGGTGATGATGATAATAATAATAATAATAATAATTAATAATAATTTAATAGTATAGATCTTTCAAATTTTCCTTCTGGTCCAAACTTTAATATTTGGAAAATCAATATTATTATTATTATTATAATTAGCACCGCGTCTTACTACCCGTTCGGGTTATACGCACTTACGCTAATGGGTAATGGTAGGGTGATTGTGAGATGAAATGGAGGACCTACAGTTTAACGTGGAATCCGAACCACGGTGGAGACCTGGCATTCCCCACATTCACAAGATGTCTTGTCAGAGGTGAAGGAAGGGTTTGGTAATCAGATAAATCTTTGCCGGGACCGAGGATTGAACCCCGGTTGCCAGCATAGAAGTCTGACACCTTACCCCTAGACCGCCAGCTCCTCCGTGAAAATCGATATTAATTCATCATCTAAAGTGAATGGTGTAACTTTAATATTTCAAAGACCACGTAACCGAAATATTCAAAGACTAATTATTTAAAATCTTAAGATAATTATATTGAGTCAGTGATTAGATTCACAAGGTTCGTATGCGTTGGGATCATGTTCCGAAGTATGGGGCAGCAATTATATTTATGAAAATATTAAGAACACATTTAAATTTGATCGTTATTAAAATAGACATAATTCCATTGAGTTAAATATTGGAATATCGCAATGGAAATTAGACTATTAGAAATATTTGGTGTGAATCTTAGAAATAGAACAATTATTTATTGCAGTACTTTAAAGTCATTTTGTAAAGTGGTATTATTTTGTCAAGAATACATTTGATGATAGGATTAATCATGGTGCTTAAATATTCTTATCAGAGGAATTATGCTTTATAGTTACTTTGTGGCTTGTTGAAGTTGCCTTGTGCGTAAATAGGAAAGCTTAAATTGATATGTAATTCTGGAATTTATTATTACCATACTAGTAATTCATTGTAAGGAATATGATTAAGGCTAGCTTTTCTCACATAGTCTTTTATGGGATTACCCATGAAATAGTTGATTTTTCCAAAAACCATCTAAAGGATGACAGGAGTTTTCTTAGACGTATTGTCGTTTTGTTAACTATCAACCTAAATTTATCCTTTTTATAAAAAATTATTGCTCATAATTAATATTGTTAATTATTAAAGCTATATTCAGAGTTAGACTCTGTTTTACTAGTTCACTAGTTATGTTCTAATCCAGGTATGTATTCTGGAAAGTGTCAGGATCATGAAAGGACATTTATCCTCTTCATTCATGAGGAATATCCATAGTTAGCATTTAATAATTTTGAGGCGGACATTACTTAACATTATTTGCTATTTCACGACTGTGTGGGCTGCGCATTTCTGAAAGCAATATTTTGTTATCATTATATTGTGCTTTGAAATCCTGCCAGTTGACTAGTTTCTCTGCTATTTTCTCTTTTTTTTTATAAGGTTTCCTTTATTTTGGTACCATATAAAGGAATCTGCATTGAAACGTTCATTGCCACACTTACAAAATAACGCTAACTATCTCTATCTTGTGATAGTTCTATCCTTTCCACCACATTATACCATATCCCTATCTTGAGCTAGTTTTATCCAGTCCACCTCATTACACCCTATCTCTATCTTGAGCTAGTTCTATCCAGTCCACCTCATTAACACCTTATACTTATCTTGAGCTAGTTCTATCCAGTCCACTTCATTACACCCTATATCTATCTTGAGCTAGTTCTATCCAGTCCACCTCATTACACCTTATCTTGAGCTAGTTCTATCCAGTCCACCTCATTACACCCTATCTCTATCTTGAGCTAGTTCTATCCAGTCCACCTCATTACAACCCTATCTCTATCTTGAGCTAGTTCTATTCAGTCCCCATAATTACACCCTATCTCTTTCAGGTATACTCTAATGTTATCCTCCCATCTGCGTTAAGGTCTTCCCATTGGGCTTGCCAGTCAGTAGCCTGAACCAGGTTATATACTCTTCCATTAGCGCTGCATGTATTGCCCACCGTAATTTAAGAGACTTGATTATTATAATCATGTCTGGTGTTGAATACAGGGTATGCAACTCATAATTATGTAACCTCCTCCCCTACCCAATATCTCCATCCCTTTTTGGACCAAATACCTTCCTGAGGACCTTATTTTAGTCTTGTAAGCTAAGAGACCATGTTTCGCGCCCAAACAGAACAACTGTTAAAACTAATGTTTTGTATATTCTGAGTTTTACATTCCTTGAAACGAGGCGAGATGTTAACAACATTGTGGAAGGGATGAGGAAGATTGAATGTGAAGGAAGTGTACCAACATTTGCGTAGAGATAAAGTGGAAAGTCACCCTAAGTGAACCCAGCTGGTACTTGAGCCCGTATCTCCCAGTCTTAATTAGGCCAGTCTAACACGAAAGCTATACCGTATACCAGTGTAGACCAACGGGTGGCCCACGGGCCAGATGTGGCCCTAACAATATCCCGGAGGATAATTAAAAGGAAACTCTTAGTGGAAGATGTAAAATAACTGATGAGTCAAATAAAATATTTAATTAAAAAGCTCATGATTAAATTTCATTATGGATCAATTTGATTAATAAAAACGTGTAAATAATAACTATATATTTTAATGCTAAATCGTTTTGTGAACGTATGTGTGTACGTGCATTTTCATAAACATTTTTGGGAGATTTTTTTTCTAGCAGTTAAATTTGAAAGTCTCTTTCAACCAAAAATAGTATATATAATTATATATATATATATATATATAGATATTATAATTGTTTATTAAATGTTGTTTGTAAGCTTTTATTAAGTTGATGGGATTAATAAATATTTCTTCACCCCGCTGTTGAAATGATAATAAGATTTGACCATTTGGATAAAAAAATTGGACCACCTTGCCCTTAATCCTTTGACCTACAAAAACAATTTTTAAAACTCAAACACTGTGTCAGAGATGGTGTTTCGAATCTTAGTAGGGTGTATTTTGTGCTTTTTCTAAAATGGTCTTCTCTCCCTTCACGTTGATGTGGGTGCATTCATTCTTAATCCTACCCTGCTCCTCCCGCTAGAAATCGTATGCATATGTGAGTTTCCCGAACAAGCAGTGAGATGCATTGCACAAAAACCTAAACCTCAATATTTATTATTATTATTATTATTATCACTGCGTCTTACTTCCGGTTCGGGTTATACGCAACTACGCTAATGTGTAATGTCAGGTTATTGTGAGATGAAATGGAGGACCTACAGTTTAACGTGGGATCCGAACCACGGTGGAGGTCTGGTATTCCACACATTCACAAGCTGTGATTAATACACGTCTTGTCAAAGGTGAAGGAAGAGTTTGACAATCAGATAAATCTGTGCTGGGACCGAGGATTGAACCATGTGACCCCCAGCACAGAAGTCCGACACCTTATCCCTAGACCATCAGGTCACCTCTCAATATTTATGATTTAAATATTCAATTTATTCGGATCAACTAAATCTGGTTTTTGTTAAACTTTTAATTTATATCAAAGTAAGAGAATTAAAGTATTTTTTTTATAAAAGTCCTAATAAAAGTACTAAATCAGATCGTCTGCTATCTTCCGTAATGATGTGCAGGGTAATATAACGTTGAAGAAAGTGCTAAAGAATACACAGTACAACGTGCCTTGTTACCTCCTTTTACCCTTGAGAACAGGGTGGAACGGGTGAGGGTGGTGGGTGGGTGGTGTGGTGGGGTGGAAAGGCAGAAGAGGAAAGAAGGAAAGCAAGCAGGCAAGCACAGCCACACTTTCTCAACCCTCATAATTCATCTATCCTCTAAGATTACTGATCTTTAATCCTCCCAAACATCCCTAACCTTCCCTCCACCATTTCCACCCACCCTTAGCACCCCCCCCCTCCTTCCATTTTCCCTCCTTTCTACCCTGAAACTTAAGATTTACAACCTTCTAGGAATTATATTGTTGCGTCGTCTTCTCCTCCTTTACTTCTTCATACTTCGCGGTTAAAGGAAAATTATTATGATATATCTCGACGAAATCGCTTTTGCTAACGTTGCCTCTACTGGGTAGGAAAATGGTAAACTGCACCCCTGGTTAAGGGGGGAGGATAGGTGGGGGTGAAGAGCTTATCTGAAAATGTGTGTATGTGTATGTGTGTTAGGCTTACGGTCCGCAGGCAAGGATAAAATATAGTCTCCTTTCATGAATCTTATTAAGATATCCCCGCGCGCTCCCGAGTCTAGCTACCCCGCCTTCCTCATTCCCCGACCGTCTTGCCTTGGCGTAGAAGAATATAACTGAGTGAAATGGGTCAGGGGAGGTGGGGGTAAGAAGGGGGTAGGGGGTAGGTCTGTGCGAATATAAAGTTATGAGAAGAAAGTATATAATCCTCACTTGCTATATATCACAAACGAACTTACTTTGTAGCTCGGTTTGTTACTAGTGTGAGATTTTCAACCTTCATTTGGTTTTAGAGCAAGAGATAGGAAAAAGGAAACTTGATAGGAACGGAGGGGGTGGAAGGAAATGTTTTTGTTTCACTGAAAAACAAAATTCTTGAGTATGGTGTAGAAGGATGGTGGTTTTATACCTTCGTTTGTGTTTAAAGAGAGATATTAACTGAGTCATAAATGTGTAGTCTACTTACAGTACGTATTTCAATTACTATATACAATATTTTTTAATACAATAGTTGTATACTAAATAAAAATATATATATTTAAATTACGAATTTTTATATTTTTTATATTGTCTTGAATATATAAAGAAACAGTTCGGCTTCGAATGATAATAAACGTTTCCTTATGTATATTTTGGTTTTTTATTCCTCACGTCTGTCCTACTAGCCGTTAGGATTGTACGCATACATGTTAATTATTCTTATAAGTCAGAGATGATGACGGTTGAATTTATAAGGAAGTGTACCCGTATTTGCGTTGAGAGGGAGTATAAAACCATTTACGAATAAAATACCCCAGTACAGGTGACTGAGATTCGAACCTTTATCTCCTCATTATTAGCAGTCTAGTTAGTCTACTGTGAGATTAACACCTTAGACCACGTGGTTACAAGAATGGGTTGTCAGAGCTATTTTTCACTTGTAGATAAAAAAAGTAAAAACTAATTTTTCTCAAAGTTGTATACATACACACCAATTTTGTACGTAATGTGATAAAAAACCATTTTTTTTACCAAATCTCTAACTATCTTTGAAAAATCAGTTTGGTTATTTTATAGAGGAGAGTATTAATAACAAATTAAACATTTCTTTATAATATGTTGACAGACAAACATGATTAATATTCATTTTCAGAATCTTTACCATATTATTACACATATTACATTAATTGCAGTCGCCAATATAATATTATGTAAGTAGCATTTACGTCTTGGCAAAGCTTAGAAAAGAGATGTTTTTCTAAAAAAAAAAAAAAATCTGGCCAATTTATTATAATGTGCATTAACCTAATATCTTCAGTGTTCCTAAATAGTGTGGTAGTGTGGTTACTGTAAGGTAAAAACAACGCTATACTTGGTTATAACAGCTCAATTGTTTACTAAATTTTTATCTCTTAGTGTTCTTTATATCAAAAAAGGAATATCTGGGAAATTATTTCATTAAGTTTGGTTTACTAATGATAGATTTTTTATTTATTTTTAATAAATGGCTATAATCTTTTTTTTTGCATAACTGGTATAGGGGGATTATTTTTCATTATTAATAATAATGCACTTATATTTTAATATTAAAATTAATTTTATTGTAATTTACTTATGGAAGGTTTTGAAGATTTAACATTTTTAAACGGCCACAATCATTTAGTTTAAATTTTGTATCTAAGAATTGTTTTACATTATAAAAATAATAAGAATATATTTTTATTTAAAAAAATACACATTGAAGGGTAGTTTAACAATTACTTAATTTTGAAAGTCTTAATTAAAAAAAACTTTGAACAATTTTGTTTGAAATTTATGTATAAGGAGTTTTTTTTAACACGATGATGCGTTTGTTTTTCTGAGGCTCAATTACTTAAGGGTAGTTTATTGAAATTATATTTAATTCAGTTTTATTACAATCTATAATAAATAATATGTATGCGATAGTCTATACATTTATGTCATGACATTTATTATTCTATTTAATTTGGTTTCGTTTTCTTCATATTTGATTCTTAATTGTCAGGTGAAATAATTTTATGACCTAATAGCTCTCTTTTATTTTCCCTCCCGAATTCCGTCAAAATTCTCAAGTTAACGACGTTACTTGGAGATTTCGAATATATTTTACAAAGCGGGTTGCATCTTAACTTGACACACCTAAGCAGTCAGTTATCACACTTAGACACCAATGTACGAGATAGAAAGAGAGGGGAAAAAACAAGCAGTTCACCCTGCGAGGGCTCTTGTTTATCAGCTGATAAGAGTTCGCCTCTTCCTCTGATGAGTTTAACCACTTACTGATCTATTTGCTCCCTGAAAACATTAACTGGTTTTTAAAACTACATTTTTCTTGTGTCTTATTCTAGATATAAATATGCTACCACAAACTTTTATAATCTACATCTTGGCCGGAAGACTCCTACAATACATTTTCTTGACTAAGTCAAATAGCCTGAGTTGCAGAGGATTTATAAAAAAATATACATTTACAAAAAGTTACTTCAAGACAAAAATAATAGTTTTGTGATACTGTGGGACAATATTTATAATTATTTAATAATGTATGAGTTTTTTCGTCGTTATATCTTTAAAACTTGCTGAATAAAGCCCTTGTTAGCTAGTAGTAGTAGTCTCATCCAGTCCACACCACAAAAACGTATTTTTATCAAACAAATCAATAACAAATAATGCGTATACAACGGAAACAATTAGACGCGGTGCTAAAAAGAATATTAAAAATGGTTGGTGTTGTGTTGAAAGCGACCGTTTTTAGAACAACTGGGCTAAAATTGTGTTAGATGTGACCAAATATTTACCATGTGTATTGGAAGTAGTTATAATTTGTAATTTTCCTCAATTTTTTTAAATTATAGTATTCTTAGTCTTCTATTCTTATAAATTACAATCAGTACAATGTTCATAATAAATAATGTCAATTTTGTTAATGGCGAATCTTTCTTTTCGTACTATGTCTTGTTGGTTATTATTTATTTTTTAGTTTAATTCTTTCCTTTATTTTACAATTTCTCTAATATATAAATATATATTTATTATTTAATTTATTCACTTAGCTTAATGCATCTACACATATTTTCAAGTCCGTCGTCAGTTAGAAATCTTGGAATATGTTATCAATTCTTTTATCCAGTTCTATGTAGGTATGCCTAATCGACCTTGACAACTGGGAGGCCACAGCGGCCAATCACACGGCATGGCGTCGGCTTGTCCATGAAGGCCAACAACACCTTAAACTACAACGACCAAGACACCAATCTGACAAGCGTAATTCCCGGAAAGAGCGAATACGTCATAGGAAAGTAAACCCTCAACAGCCAGTGGTTAGCGCGGACAACGTATGCCAACACTGTGGGAGAGTCTGTAACTCCAGGATTGGTCTCTACAGTCACCTAAGAACCCACGATCTCAACTGATGATATCCGTGGAAGACAATCATACTCGTTAGCGAGTGATATCCCATAATCATATAGGTCTTGCACCCTTTAGTTGCAGATTCACCCAATTCCTTATATTTAAGATTGAAAGATGACTCTGAAGCTGCCTGCTTCAGCTTGTCTACCAAAAGGGAGATATTAAGTTAATTTTTCCTCACAATCGAATTCAGTTTCACATTCCAACCCACTACTGCATTATTTGTTCTATGTACTTAGTGACGTATATTTTATATTTCTACCGGAATTTTCAGGTTGTTTAGCCATTGATTGACAAAATTTAATATATAAAAAAATTGGTAGTTTATCATTACTTGAAAATCTTTCTATGATAACTAGACATGTGTCTCCAATTACATCCGCTGGTAGATATGGTAGAGTGGCGCACTGTTTCAATGTTTTCCTTGTGTCTTTACTTTCACTGTATTCTGCAGTTAAGCTTCAGGTGTATTATCTTATCCATAAATATTATCAAAAAATGAAACCCATTATCTGGAATGGTAGTACCTGGGAGGACTTTGCTCATGGCTAACGTCACTGACAGCTCAAAACCTTGTTTGATAATAAGTGGAGACATTCATAGCACCATTTCTTGATTAAGTTTAAAAGACCGACATAAATATTGTCTGATTTATTGTGCAGCATTGCGAACAGAACAGGACAAATGTTGGTTTCTTTTTTCGGTGTGACATATATCAACATGGATGGGATAAAGTTGGGGTAACTGTTTTGGACCACATTTAAACGTCCCATAGAAAAAAAAGAGATGTGTCTTTTATCAGTAATTCTTTATATTCTTACCCACCAAAGACATATAAGTTATTCCTTTGTTTGGCTCTACCTCTCTGTCAATAATGAAGAAACTTATCTTGTTCGTCAGATGTATAAGTCATAAGGAAAACTGACCAACACAATCTACCGGGTTTTGGTCCGCACCCGATACACTTCGCCTGTCTTGGCTCAAATTGCCTTTGATGTTTTTTTTCTTCTAATTTTGTAGTGCTCCTACCAAATCAAACCCTTGAGCATAGATTGTCACGAACCTCTCCTTGTATATAGCATTCACTGGAACTAAGATCTATTCCTTAACTCTTTTCTTACAGTTGAAGTTTTCTTCACTTATAATTCAGCCAAATTTCGCACACAAGAATATTTTTGCACAACCTCATTGACGATGGAGTCCAGAGTGGTTTTGATTCAACCCTTGCACACTTTCTTCTTCTCTTCCACACATGACCACGTAATATATGTGGCTCACCTCCTATGAACTCTATATACATGCCCATGGAAAGCTAATTAACACCCCTCGTTGCCAGAAGCAAAGGCTTTAACAGCTTCAATGTAACATATTAAAATAATGGTTAATATGACGTAAAATTAACAATAGAATAGTCAATAAGAAATAGTTTGACATATATCTGGCTTATCCACGTGGATTTATTTTAAAATCATGTTTTGTCTCCCTGAATACGATGAAAGTTTTTGTGGTCTCTTCCAAAACCGGTCGCTTTGAATAGGGTCGCTTCCAAGACGTAGCACAAATAATAGTCCACTCTGGTGGGCATGTGTTCTAAATAATCTCATTTAGTATGGCTTGTTGGCAAAGGGGATGTAAGAGTTCAAATCCTGGTCTAATCCGAGAGTGCGGTCTTATACCGGGGATCGGCAACTGGTCGATATATCAGCCATTCTCAATCGATCCCATAATAAAACTAAATATCAATAAAAGTCGATCTTTGAATCATTTACACACGAAAATAAATATATCATGTACCTTCAAAAAATGTTATTGTATGTTTTTGTGGACAAAATAACCTTGGTCGGCTATAATCGGTAAATTTACAACGAAATTAAATAGTTTAATGTGAAAATCCAAACATACATATTAGATGTATAAATAAAAAAAGAGGGAAAGTTGGGTGTAGTAAAGATGGATTATTGCGGGATCTTTGGTAAGTTTATAAATTGATTGGGGCCCATAAAGATATTCGATAGCTTGCCTCAGACCATTCGAACACCAAGGTGGGTAAGTGGAGATAAAGAGTTGCCTTAAGGTGGGGAAGTATGGAACACGAAACAAGGCCAGATTTTTGGCAGTTTTAATAGAAAAATATTTTTTGGTCAAAATAAATCAAATATTGCTTAAGTAGAAGCCAAGAGTTTAATTTTCCTCACATGATGATATCAACAGTTGTTGAATATATATCAAGGATGTCCTGAGATTTAATGACAACATTATTTTTATTTAAAAAGTTTCTCATCTAATGCCGTTATGCTCATGACCAATATTCTACAACTGTTGATATCAGCACGGGAAGAACATTTAACTATATTTGTACTGTGGTGTCGTTTTATTTATTTTGGATAAAACAATGTTTTGCTAAAAAAAAACTGCAAAAAAACAACCTTTTCTCGCGTCCTCTACATCCCATCTTAACAAGCGACCCTAAAAGGCACTGATTTTATCCTCCAATTGAATTGCGATGTGATTCACTGAATGTTTGACGTAAATAGGTTAGTGTAATATGGATTCTTTTGTGTGTGAACATCTCTGACAACATGACCAGCAAGATCTCAACACGCTTGTATCCGCATTTGCGTGTAAGGATAGTAGTAAAGTATTAACATAAAATAAAACCCCTCAACACACCCGACCAGAATTCGAACCCCTATCTCTCAGTCCTTGGCCACCCAGGGAATTGTGAGAGTGACTCCTTTGACCACTCGACTACAGACGTGAGCTAGCTTTAGAACATGGGTAATCTTTCTTACTATTTTGGATGAGAATGTCTACTGGAGAGCTGAATTGTGTAGTGGATGTATTTAACTACGTTACCTACTTGGATATTTCAAAGATATCTTGCGAAGCGGGTTGCATCTTAACTTGACGCACCTAAGCAGTCTAAGCACTATCACACTTATACACCAATGTACGAAATAGAAAGAGAGGGAAGAAAATGAGCAGTTAACCCTGTGAGGCCTCTTGTTTATCTACTGATAACACTTTCCCTCTTCCTCTGACGAGTTTACACACTCACTATGCTATTGCACCTTGAAAACATTGACCTGCTTTTTGAAATTGCCTTTTTTTTTGTTTCCTATTCTAGATATACAAATGGTACCGCTGAATTTTTTAAATCTACATCCTGGCAGGAAGACTTCTTCAGTACATTTTCGTGAATAAACCAAATAGCCAAAGTTGTAGAGGATTTATAAAAAAAATACGTTTACAAAAATACTACTTAAATATAAAAATAATAATTTTGTGACACTGTAAGACTATTTTTAGAAAAACTCAAGAATTAATTTTTTTTTCATTGTTATATTTCTAAAACTCACTGAATAAAACGTAAAATAGTTAACATTGGAAATACATGAACGAATAGATGCACGATGAATTCATACGATCATACGGTCTGCCTATAGCTATGAACGAGGATTGACTCAGAATCTGAGAAGATTCCTATATAGCTTAGCTGAGAAAATAGGTACGTAATGCCAAAGGCTCAGTGCTAAACTACTTTATCTGGATGTCAATTTAAAACAGCTATATTTCAATGAATACGTGTGAATGATAGTATGTAATAATCTCATTGTATGACCAATACCTTTTTTTAATCACCACGTTTTACTACATATTCAGGTTACACACATATATGATAATTACTATAATGGAGGAGGATCGAGGAAGGAAGTATTTTAGAGGTAATATAGCTATATTTGTGTGAGACTAGAGTGGGTAACCATTTAAGAAAACCATCCTCAGTACACCTGACTGAGATTCGAATCCTAATCTCTCCATAATCAGCAGGATTGGTTAATATTAAGAGAACAATAATTTTATTCCTCCTAAGCCTTATTTTCTACTGCATTTCCGCGATAGGTATCCATCCACATCCTTTATTTATAATTAATTTTCATCTAGATTCTTTCAAATCCCAGAATTATTATTTGGGACTAATCTACAAATTTAAATATCTGGAGTCGGTGACCTGGAAGTCTAGGGGTAAGGTGTCAGACTTCTGTGCTGGGCGTCCGGGTTTCAATCCTTGGTCCCGGCATAAATTTATCTGATTGCCAAACCCTTCCTTCACTTCTGACAACACGTGTATTAATAACAACTTATGAATGTGGGGAATGCAAAGCCTCCACCGTGGTTCGGATCCCACGTTAAACTGTAGGTCCTCCATTTAATCTCACAATCACCCTAACATTACACATTAGCGTAAGTGCGTATACACCGAACGGGTAGTAAGACGCCGTGCTAATAATAATAATAATAATAATAATTAAGGATCTGGAAATAAAACTTTTTTTCCAACGTAAAAAAATATTATAAATTACAAACCTGCTTCGGTTATCGATTGGTCCAAGAATTAAGCCTCAAAATAAACTGGACTGCTAATTATGGGGAGGTTGGCTTTCAAATCCCGGTTCAGTTTTAATGAGAGTGTTGTATTATAAATGTTTTTAAACTCCATTCAAATGCGGGTACACTTTCTTCAAAATTAAATTTCCCTCATATCTACTACTAGACCCTTCCCTCTTCCACCCTCCCCCCC
>CABEEJ010000544.1:119588-139417 GCA_901482245.1 Timema douglasi
ATTATTATTTTCAACACACATATTGAAGAATCATCATAGACTCTACCATAAAATATTAGTGACTATCGACATTTTTATGAAGAATAAATTAAATTTTCAAAATAAAATACATCCTATGTTACTCGATGATAATGTAGCTTTATATTGGTGAAGGAATTTTTAAAATCGGTCCAGTAGTTTTTGAGTTTATCCATTACAAACAAAAAATCAAATCTTTCCTCTTTATAATATTAGTGTAGACATCAGCGTGATCAATTCACATGCGAATAACCAGAACGTGAAATAAGACATTGAGGAAAAATAATACAACCACTTATATAAAAAATATAATGAATCAATTCATAAACAAACATTCCTTAATACACCTTTACAATGAACAATGCATCTGCTTAGATTTGTATGACTATGCACTCACTCCTATTGCTATTTAAAATTCTAGCTCTATGACTAAGAGCACGTAACTGAATAAACCATGAAGTTATATCCCATCAAGTTTTCTCTCCCCACCTACCACCCCCTCTCCCCCTTTCCACGCTACCGCACACACAAACCAGATAGTATATCACGTCGGTTAGCGAGGAAGCTAGCAAGTTGCAACAGGTGGTGGCGGATTGAGTCTAAACCGAGGCTATAGTAAGCACGGGGTAAGTGGCCAATCTCTTTAGACTTTTTCACTCATTCGTCTCATATATATATATATATATATATATACATAAATTAATAATGTATCAAATAAAATCATCTCTACTAAAATTGACAAAGGATTTCAGTCTCTCTGAGGAAGGCAGGGTATCGATTCCCAGGTATGTTTACAGAGTTTTTTTTAAAGTTTATATTGTTTTATACTCTACTAAACACGTAAATACCGGTAGGCCTTTCGATCATTTGAAATTGTACCTTCCTCATGTCTAACCCATTACTGTAAATATGTGGATATCCCGGACGGGTAGTAAGACGTGGAGCACGGTACTATTCTACCTTCCTCATCTCTACCACATTAGTGTAAATATGTGGATACCCCGGAAGGGTAGTAAGATGTGGAGCACGGTGCTATTCTACCTTCCTCATCTCTACCCCATTAGTGTAGATATGTGGATATCCCGGACGGGTAGTAAGACGTATAAAAAAAATTGACGGTAATATTTCTTAAAAGAAATAACATGGTTTAAACAAATTGTCATAAATGATAAAGTTTAACTTTACTTCTAAACTGGTTAGAAAATATAAAGTTCTTATTTGGTAAAATAAATTTTGAGTACAATAGTACTAACACCACCATACTTAAAAAAAAACAGGCTGGGATGACGCCGTGAGATAGATCGTTCTGGCTACTCTTCGTACAGTAGCGTGCTGCAAGTTGTATTCGCACAATATTTTCAGGCGTTATGAACAAAACGACTTCCAAGATAGAAAGAAAGAAAAAAAAATATTTACACTAAATTGCACTAAAAAAAACAAATAAAAATAGTGTCTTCGCCACGTGGCATGCCGAATTAGTTTTTCACAGCCAATGATTTTTTTTAAATTTCTATTAACCCATCAGAGCGAGAAGTATTGTTATCGTAAAAAAATAAAATCGAACCAGATATTTGACGGATTCTACGTTCTCCTCTGATTACGATCTGTTTTCCTTATTTCGCAATACCATCCATCAACCCATCCGTCCGTGTGTGTCCAGTCAACCTCATTACAACATTTACCTGTCTTGAGCTTGTTTCTTATCGTTTATATAATATACATAATTGTTTTTTGTTTCATTTAATTAGGTGTTAAACGTGCACTTTTTGAACCGAATGATTATATCAACACACGACTTATAAACGAACTTGAATATAGAATGGACACAAAACCCAGCCCCCCAGCCGTTAATAGTTCTACATCACGGTGCACGAGAATTTGGGGCATTAGTTTGATTCTTTGTTGTCGTGTTTACGAATATATTTACTAGTTTCACGAGCTCGTTATCATAGCTAAGGTTGGGTATGCATCATCTCCTAGTTTGTAAATTATTATTATTAGCACTGCGTCTTACTACCCGTTCGGGTTATACGCACTTACGCTAATGTGTAATGGTAGGGTGATTGTGAGAATTAAATGAAGTACCTACAGTTTAACGTGGGATCCGAACCACGGTGGAGGCCTGGCATTCCACACATTCATAAGATGTGACTAATACACGTCTTGTCGGAGGTGAAGGAAGGGGTTGGTAATCAGACAGATCTGTGCCGGGACCGAGGATTGAACCCTGGACTCCCAGTGCATAAGTCTAACAACTAACCCTTAGATAAGTTGTCTTCGAGTATAATTTGAGTCTCTAAAATCCATACCCCAGATTCCCTAATGAATAAAAATCATGCTAATAAATGTAATACATTTTAGTTTTATTTTAATGCAAATAAATATACATAATCTATTTTTTACCATATTAGAAATAATATCAATATTTTAAATTTTAAGTTGTGCGTTTTGATTTATTAATACACTTTATTTTATTTTTAAGAAATTGATTATGATATAAACTTTTAACATTAAAGAAATAAATATCGTAATTAAGAGTTATACATTTTCACACAAGTAGGACATATACAGTTTGTTTTTTATTATTATTTATTGTTAAAAATAGATGTACTATAAGTACGGTCGTATTCACTAAGTAAAAAGGAATTGTTATAAATTAGTGACTTATTTCTGTTTTTTATTTGTACTAGGACAATCCATAATATTTCTATATTCTCCTGATATGGCCTCAATGATACATAGACTACATCAAAAGATTACTTTATGAGTAAACTAAATTCAAACTCCTAAACAAAAGTACATCAAAAAGGAACAAAGTTATAAGGTCGCTATTCCTATGATAATGTACTTCAACGGTGACCCTTAGGGATTCCGTGGAGATGGTCGGTTGTCGTTTTGCGTGGGTCCGTCGTTGGAGTGTGTTTATCTGTGTGGTACACGTGTTGAGCGGGGATGTAGCCTCTCCCAGGGGCAGCTCCTCTACTAACGCTACTTAGTTCTTCACTCCCACCCCCTAACCCTCCATTTAAAGTCTAAGTTACTGCCCGTTACAACTAGAAGATGGTGTGATCTAGGAAGTTGATATTTTGTGTATAGGGGACTTAGTTTGTTCGGGCGGTAGACACTTCTGTAGTCTAAGAAAGATGGAGAGTCGGTCGTAGGACAAGCAAGGGATTTCAAGAGTCCAAGAGCTAGGAGCTATAATCATACCACTTCCAGAAGAGCGAGGAAACTTTGGAGGAATGGGCGAGAAAAAAAAGAAAAAAGTTAAAATAAGCATATTATTACTATCATCAACATCATCATCACAGAATTTTTATTGGTTAACTCACTTCAGTGGTGGAATGGTCCTAAAGAGTCACTCTTGCAAAGATTTGACTACTGATTACAGGGAGGTTATGGGGTCGAGTCTTTACCAGATGTATTTAGGGCGGCTCTTTCCAAATGATTTTACACTCTCCCTCTACACAAATGTGGGTACATTTCATATACAATTCAACCTTTATCTTTTCTATCACATAAACGTCTAGCCAGAATAAGTTGTAAGAAACGATGTTAAAAAAAATAATACGACACAATAATACAAACTTTCTCTTATTGTGTAATATATTATGGAAGAAAGTTTTTAAATATAAGTTTTCAGTAAAGAATAAATCTCTTATTAATCACAATAAACATATATGATCTATACATTTTAAGGACGTTGTCTATATGTGACATCACGGCAGGTCAATATAGGATTGCCTATGTTAATGAATCTACGTTTTATTCAGTGAGTTTTAAATATATAACGTTGAAACAAAATCCATAAATTCTTAAATAATTATAAAAATAGTCCTACAGTGTCAATAAATTATTATTTTTATCTTAAAGTGATTTTTTGTAAAAGTATCTTTTATAAATCCTTTACAACTTATACTTGTTTGGCTTGGACACGGAAGTGTCCTGTAGGAGTCTTCCTGCCAGAATGTAGATTAAAAATGTCCGTGGTAACAAATGTATATCTAGAATAGAAAACAATAAAATGTTAAAATTAAAAAGCACGTCAATGTTTTCAAGACGCAAATATTAAAGTGACTGTGTAAAACTCTTCAGAGAAAGAGGGAAAGGTTTATCATCCCTTAGACAAGAGCTCCCAGTGTGAACCTCTCATTATTTTCCCTCTCTTTCTATCTCGTACATTGGTGTCTAAGTGTGATAGTGCTTAGACTGCTTAGGTGCGTCAAGTTAAGATGCAACCCTCTTTGCAAAATAGCTTTGAAATCTCCAAGTAGGCAACGTCGTTAATCCAAATGGTCCAAATATTTTTTTAGCAAATTAAAAAATTTAAAAGATAAGCTACTCATAAACTACCCCGATATTATTTTTTATTTGTAAAAATAAAAACGTATTTTATCACGAAAAATTATTACCAGATGCTCATTTTTAGCTCAATATGACCGGTCTAGTTTACTTTTAATACATGTTTTAAATTTCAATAAACCTTTTTAATGTACAGCCTAAGTTTGTACTAATAGTATAGATAAGTACTGTTTATGAATAATATTGTTTTTTAAAAAACCACCAGAAGAAAGGCTACTTTAATCTAATTGTCAGATTTTTAAGACATTTTCTTAGTAAATATGTTCTACCTTTTTCAGTTGAGATTTAAAATAAAGTGTCATTAACTTAAAAGAGTTTAAAAAAACACAGAAATGAACTAATCAATTAGTATCTTAGTAATTCTTCTCGGTCCATCACACAAAAATTAAAATGGAAAAATCTCAATTAGATGAGCCAAGAAAACACAGACTAACCAACATATTAAAAAAACTCATCATAAACATTGTTTTCAAAACTAACGGATAAAAAAACGCTTCATTGACCGAGTGGCCTGAGGTGTCATTCTAATGTTAGCCTGGCCTGTTGATGACAAGAGTTTGGGGTTCAAATACTGG
This sequence comes from Timema douglasi, assembly GCA_901482245.1. NCBI lineage: Eukaryota > Metazoa > Arthropoda > Insecta > Phasmatodea > Timematidae > Timema > Timema douglasi. The sequence continues at coordinate 124,544 of CABEEJ010000544.1, forward strand.
TTGGGCCTACGGAGGGTGGCTTTTTATAAATTGTTTCCCACTCTCCTTCCATGCAAATGCGGGTAGATTACCAACAAAATGCTTCCTTCCTCATTACTACTCAGTAATATACACGCGGTGATAAATAAAAACATTATAATATATGTTTGCAATATCCACCCTTAACACCACCAATCAATCCACAAAGTATAGAATATATAATCTAAATAATTGTGCATGCAAAAGTGTATAGACCACTTCAGTGGCCACATGGTCTAAGACACTACTCTCACTAAACTAGAGTGCAGATGACTGGGAGATAAAGTTTCAAATCTTGGTCGGATGTACTAAAGATATTTTTTCCAAAATGTTTTTTTAACACTTTCCCTTCATGCAAATGAAGATACACTTCTTGTATATTTGTTTTTGACTATTGTCAAAGAATTGATGAAAATAGAACCATTCTGCATTCAACAAAGAAGAGTCAACTAGAGAAGTAACATCATGATAAGTAATGTCTTATTGGGTGACGTCATATGAGGAAAAGTGGAAGAGGAGATGGGACCAGCAAGACCACGAGTGCAACTGATGGATTAACCCAAACAAGAATAGAAAATGAAGTTTCAGGATATAAAAAAGTTATCTGATGACAAACATTGAAAGATAGAACATCTAATAATAAAAGGTAAACTTAATTTAAATATGAATTAAAAAACACAGAGACTGAAATTCATTACTTTAATATTATACCTTACCCTTAACCGCAAATAATAAGAGAAGTGCTATAGATAACAAAGATATTGAAATATATTTTCTTATGTGATACACTTTATTAACAAAACAAAAAGGTTTATTAATATATTATTTTAAATGACTAGCATTAGAATAATTTAATGGCTCGATCTAAGGGTTAGAAATTGAGGAAGTTCCGTACCCTTTATTGTACCGTAAAATACAATCGTTGATGGTAAAATCTGCTTATTTATAAAATTTACACCTAGTTGAGTTCAGAGCTAGTAGTTTTATGAACAGTAGACCTCACTCCCTCCATGTTATTATCGTTACTACAGTCTTAACAATATTCTTTGGATTTCAATTTCAATTTCAATTATCTCCTATTATTTTTTCTTGAATTTGAAGTTGATGTTTTTCCTTTGAGATCAAATTAACCAGATATAAAATGAATACTGTATAAAATACTTTAGTATAATATAATTTAATATTCTATATAGTATTAATTTTATTTCTGTCTAATTAGTAATTAATATTATTAATAGATAATAAATTATTATTATTATTATTATTATTATTATTATTATTATTAGCACCGCGTCTTACTACCCGTTCGGGTTAATAGATAATAAAAAATTGTCACTTGGCTTAAAACGTCAGTCTTACAATAAATTCTGAAATTAAAAAAAAAGTACAGAAGTTCAATCGGTCTATGTTAAAAGTATGTCTCTTCTGAATTGGGTTAAAATTGTTCAAAGCACATGGTAATACTCGCGAAACAGAGAGACAGACGAAATTGTAATGACCGGGATACAATAGGACCTTCGCTCTATAACAATACTCTTTAAGACGTTGCCTAGTTGATGATTTCAATGTTATTCTGTGAAGCGTGTTGTATCTTTTTTGACGCACTTAAGCTGTCAAAACACTATCTTATTTAGACACCAATGTATGGAATAGAAAAATAAGGAAGATAATGACCAGTTCACTCTGCTAGGTCTCTCGTTTATTTACTGATAACCTTCCCCTTTTCCTCTGACGAGTTTACACGCCACTATATTATTTGCTTCTTGAGAACATTGACTTGATTTTCTAAATTACCTTTTTGTTTTTTCTCATTCTGGATATAAAAATGCTACCACGTACTTTTTTAATCTACATCCTGGCAGGAAGACTCCTACAGGAAATTTTCGTGACTTAGCCAAGTAGCCTAAATTATAGGGGATTTATAAAAAAGTACCTTTGCTAAAAAAAAAAATACTATTTCTAGATTTTAAAAAATTTGTGGCACTGTAGGACTATTTTTGGAATTGTTTAAGAATGTATGGGTTTTTTTTCAACGTGACATCTTTAAAACTTGCTGAATAAAACGGGAATTCACTAACATAGGAAATCCTATTTTGACCTGCACCTATTTTGACGTCACATTTAGGCAATGCCCTTGAATAACATTATATCTATAGAATATAAATTCATTATTTGTATGAGATATTTCTTATCTGCAATAATATAAGTCTACTTTGTTTCGCTAAATATTTCCATTATAAGGATTCCGATTTGACGTCAAGGCAAAGGAAATGTATAGTTTAAGAATCTGAAGGGGAAAAGGGAATTAATATAGAGAAGGAAAAAAAAAGAATCTTAGAAGAAGTTAGAGATGGTTTGAGGGGGGGATGAAGGCTTGGGGTGGAGACATTAAGATGAGCTCTTGACACTAATCGCTAGTTTAATTCTTTCTGGTTCTTTTTAATAAGGCGGATGGAGGAAAAGAGGAGAAGGCTGAGAGAAACGCTCCATTTCCTGGTGACAGTAGAGTTGGCTGGCGTCTTGAAGATTACCACGAGGGTTCCGCTTAAAGAAGAAGAATATATATATAAAAAAAGAGAACTATCTCGGAACTAAATTAGCACAAGTCAAAGTAATACCCTTCTTTTAAATTTCATGCTTCTTTGGAAAGAGGGAGTAGTGGGGTCTAGATATTTTGAAGACATACTCTTAGAACAACAAAAGAACGTCCCCCAACGCTTGACTGAACGCACAGTAGTTAAAAGAAGCACTTTTCCTGAATTGTAAACAATTTAAAAACAACGTTTTTTGAGATTATTTCAATGTTTACTTTATCATATAGAGAAAGTGTTACAGTCGTGAAAATTTTCTGCCTCCATCATAGATCATAACGTTTCGTGTATCACCGAAATCAAAATTGGGTTTTACAATTTGTTATATCTTTACTTGGGTTTACATACAGATAGGATTTTTTAGTAAATTTCTTTCAAACTTGACATTTAGATTTTATTTGGTCATATCTCAAGGCCTTATTTTTATTTAAACTCTAGTCCTAATTTTAAGGCTATTTTCTCACGATTAATTTTTGACATTCTAAAATTTTTGGAATTGGCTTTAATGATTCTGTTCCACGTGGATATCTGTAATGTTTTTGTAAATCATAAATATTATTGAATAGGTACATATTTTTTGTACTGAAATTGACTCAAGTAGACGTTACAAATGAGTCAAGTTTGAAAGTTTTGGAAAAATACATAAACTATTTGGTTCGAAATTGGTATTAGGGGAATATTTTATCTGGCATATTAGGATGTATTATCATTTTTTTAAATAAAATTATTCAAGGGTATTTTACTGATGACATTTTTGAAAAGTAGAATATTTCTAAAAATTGATATAAGAATTTTTTTCAAATTTTACATCTGGAAAGTGTTTCATATGATTATAAAAATAATGTATCTGTTTTTCCTGAGAAAAGCTTGTTATTGGGAAGCTTACTGTTAGCATTTATTTTGAAAAAATTTTCAAATTATAATAGACTATATAAGAAATGGTGAAGTATTGTGTTTTATCATTACAACATCTTCTATTATTTGTAAAAGCTCAACGAACACAACACTGTACTAACTTGTTGGATTAAAATAATAAAATATAAAAGGATAATAAAATAATTTGATTTAGTATCTTTGTCAGTAAAGTGTAGCCAAGTTTGAGTCCCATTCAAAACATTAATTATGTTTCTGAAAAAAATTGGTTATTTTATTTCCCCCTAAGGGATCAATAAATGGTTTGGTGCCTTGTACAGTAAAATTTTAATAGCAAGGAAATTATCTGACAGCTTTAAAAGTTAATAAAGTCCTATTTTCATAAGAAGATATCTTTTGGCTGGAAAAGTTATTAGATATATTTTCACACATTCATAAGTCAAGTCATGTGATATTCAGATGCCACTTTTGATAGTTGTAAACAATAACTAAAATATAACAAATACTAATATAGTAGACTGTTATAAATGTTAAATGCAAATCACCAAGTTTTTATTTTCCAAAAATTTCTTCAAACAAATTCCACTTTTTTTTCTTTACTCTGCGAGTTATCTTATTTATCAGCTGATAACACTTCCCCTCTTCCTCTGACGAGTTTACACAGTCACTATACTATTTTCCTCTTGAAAACATTGACTGGCTTATTAAAACTAAATTTTCCTGATTTCATATTCTAGATATACTTTTTCTACAAAGGACTTTTTTAATCAACATCCTGGTAGAAAGATTCCTACAGGACATTTTCGTGGCTAAGACAAATAGTCTGCGTTATAGCGGATTCATAAAAAGGAAGTTTACAAAAACTACTTAAAAAGTAAAAATGATATTTTTGTGACAATGTAGTACTATTATTAGGATTACTTAAGAATTAATGGTTTTTGACGTTATAGCTTCAAAACTCACTGAATTAAACTAAAATTCACTAACATGGGAAACTCTATCGTGACATAACGTGACGTCACAGATAGGCAACACGCTTAACATTGTGGTTTTCGTCATCCCGTTACTAGCTAGTGACGATGCATTTGTTCTAAGTTAACCTTTCACTTCCTAGCCCTTCGACTATGTCTTCAAGGGGGTTAATCGCCTTAACGCTGAGACACATTGTGGATGTTTTGAATTCCAAATTATTAAAGAAATGATTTATTATATTGAAATTTGGCTAATCCCTAAATAGAAAATAAAAAGTATTTGCATTGTTATGATAGGATCAAGAACCTTACATTATAAACCAGAATTTTGTTGAGCTCTTATATGAATAGTATAATAAGATTATTTGCAACGACGTATCCCTCTAAATATTTAAATTATGAAATTAAAGTGAACGGTAAAAAATATATATTTAAGTAATTTTGTAATAGGGAGCTATCCTAAATTGAAGAGACTTGAAGAGACCAGTGGGAGGACTTCAACGCAGAAGGAAAGATACCATTAGAATGGAAATGAAAGAGATAGGGTGTAATGAAGTTGACTGGATAGGACTAGTTCAAGATAGGGATATGATGTATTGAGGTAGACTGGATAGAACTAGTTCAAAATAGGGTTAGGGTGTATTGAGGAAGACTAGATAGAACTAGCTCAAAATAGGACATGGAGTATTGAGGTGGAGTGGATAGAAATAGCTCAAGATAGGGATAGGTTGTAATGATGTGGATTGGATAGAACTAGCTCAAGATAGGGATAGGTTATAGTGAGGTGGGTTGGATAGAAAACTCAATATAAGGATAGGGTGTATTAAGGTGGACTGGATAGATCTAAAACGTTTATGTTCAAATGCCACAATGCTCATGACTCAAGAATTGTTGAGATTACTCTCTGGAGAAAATTTAAATACTTAACCTATCTACTGTAACAATATTTTATTATTTTTGACAAAAAAAATGTTATTTTTATATAAAAACTGTAAACATTGTGAGCCTTGCTAGCGTTTTATTTCATCCCATTTTAATTCCAAAACATTTTTTTAAATATCTAATAGTACTTTAACATTTCCTCTATCTCCTTTAGGCAAATGTCTGGGAATTGTTTTGATATTAATCTACTATATATCATCCAGTTCCGATGAGCTGGATGGATTAAGTAGTTTTACTTCAGTACCTACAGTAAATTACAGAACATATAATGAAAATGTGCAATATTAAAACGTAGGCTACTATTTTAGCACTGTATTTAGTCACTTCACTATACTCTAAGGCTACACATGGCTGACTCACTTACTGACATTAATGTTTACCCACTTCCAGATGAGCTAGAAACTTGAAATCTGGCATACTTATAGATTCTAGCCTGTAACTGACGGGAAAATTCCAAAAAGGTTAAAAATTTTAATGTTTAACCCCCCAAAAAATTCAAAATGATGGAGCAACTTTAAAGTTGGTGTGGACCTTTCTTTGGAGGCCTCTTGAGGCTAAACGATAAGATCTATCAATAAACGGATTGCACCAGAGCTAGAATTTTAGTTTTAGGTAAATTTTGCATATTTTTTAATTTTCTTTCACAGTTATGGGACATATGGAATCATAAAATTGTAAAATTAAATCAACGTTCAAAACATTACACTCACTGGGGGTTTGGGAGTGAAGCCCACAACGAGTAGAGCGAGTTGAATATGTATAACTACATGGCGTCAGACGACAATCGAACTATACCGACCTACCGGCCGCCGTCAGTTGGCGAAGCTAGTGCCAACTTGTGCGGCTAGAGAGGGTCATGTGGTTAGCACAACGATCCCTCTGGAGGTTTGTCTCAGTTTTTTTTAGACAAGAGATGCCATTCCAAGTAACTTCTCATTAGTCCTCACGAGGTTGAGTTGACCGCGTTCCAGACTCACTAATTCACAGAAAGATCTGTAAGAGCCGGGGATCGAACCCCAGACATCTGGATCCGTAGCCAGGAGATCTTACCAATAGACTACAGAGGAAGTCAGTTGAAAAAATATTATTTGTTAAAATTATATAAAAGATTAAGGGTAGAGACTAAGAAGCTTATTAGAATTATGAATGACCTCTTAGTCTAGGGGTAAGGGGACGGCCAGACTGGACGAGCTAGTGACTGAGCACGCGCTCTTGAAAGATAGAACCGGTTCTATTTTTCAAACGCGCGCGCTCGAGCCGGAACAGTCTAGTTTACAAGCACTAGGCAATATTATTGTATGTTGGTTTATTGAGTGCTGGAAAACTTCTCATTTTGACATTTTTATTAATATCGATAGGTTTAGCACACTTGCTACTAACGGCCTAACTTCATTGGTAAGATCATACATAAACCATACCTATATATGTAAAACTTATATGATAAAATACTTCAATATTATAATCAAAGTAGGCCTTTACAAATAAGAATCAGCATTATCGTGGAGAGAGGATGAGAAAACCACAACAATATATCACTTGTCAGAAACCACCCTCAGTTCACTGAGCCAAGATTCGAACCTTTGCCTCCTCGTCAACAACTATCAAGAGCTATCTACTAATCTCGCTCGCACGCTTGTCAGTTTGGCCGAACGCTAAGTGCTCCTGGCTACTTTACTAGAAGTTCCGGTTTCAACTGCTGGCGATATCGTAAATAAATTCCACTAAAGAGTAATTACCCCAATGGTCAACATAGTCAGGTTTAAGTTGGGTTTAAGATTTCCTCTGTCTCCACACTTACATCATAGGTGACCTGGGCTACGTAATTTGCCACCAGAGTGAATAATAGTCTACATAAAGGGAAGGCCTAACTAGGTATTACATCTCTCACGGTCAAATATGCAATATTCTCAGAAAAAAAAGAATGACAAACCTTCTTAGATTCATAGAGATTGTTACTGCAGTTTAAATACTTATTATTTTACTATTATCAAAATACTCTTTATTTTTATTGTTATTAAGGCTGTTTTTTGTAACTATTCACCGTATGTAAAATTATTTAACTGTGATTGTTAATTTTATTTTGTTATTATACGTGCTTGTAATGTACCTGTGTGCTTTTAAGTGCTGGTCTGTCATAGGTCTCCCCACTGTTGGTCAGCACTATAATAAAGAAAATTGAAAATTACATGTGAATGGTATGTTTTTATTTATTAAAAGGTAAATACTATAAATGTAAATTACAAACTTGACATAAACCTATAAAATATTATTTCATACAATCTCGTTCACATTTATATGATCAGAGGTTCAAAATTATATCAGATTGTTGCAAATTAATTCTTCTTAATTTTATTTTTGTACAGATTTTTAAGTAATTTACATCTGATTCCTTGGAAGTGTTTTGTAATTTTATCTACCTTAACTTATTTCGTATGAAATATTTAGGTTTAAGTAAAAAAAAATACATCAGAAATTATGAAGTTTTCTTTTTTTAAAAAGGGTATAAAGGTCCGTTTTGCTAGTCTTACGTTCTCAAATACAATCGTTGTTCTATATCCCCCATTTCTCCCGAGCTCTTTCTGTCTGGCTCCCATTTAGTTTTCTCCTTCTTTATTTCTTTAATCCCAAGGATGATGAGAAGAGCTTTACTCATTTGATGACATAATGAAAATTGGCGCCGCGTAGACCCAAGCTAATAGAACCCCCTTCTCCTAAGCCTTCCCCCTCCCACTTCCCCTTGCAAACACACAACTCTTCCTTCTTCATATAAAATTGACCGAAAGACTGATTTCTTTATCAACCACAAAGGTTATTTTTTTTTGCTTTTTTTTGTATTAGTATATAATTGCAAAACAAACACAAAACTTTACGAATTAATTTATTCGCGTAAATGATGACTCAAGCTTGTTTTTTAAGGTAAAAGTGTAGGGATGCGAGAAGAGGGGAAGGATTTTTTTTATCAAAACATTTTTTTGGTTAAAATGAATCAAATATATCTCCAGAACAAAAATAGAATTTAATTTTCTTAACATGGTGATATCAACAATAATGGTTTGAATATCTGTCAAGGGTGTCCTGGAATTTAATGACAACTTTTTCTCTTCATTTAAAAAGACAGATATTCAACAAAAGTTGATATCACCATGTGGAGAAAATTCAAATCTAGGTTTCTACTGGATCAATATTCTATTTATTTTGGCCAAAAAAAATTTCTATAAAAACAGCAAAATAATTTATCTTTTCTCGCAATCCCTACTTCCCAACCTTAATCTGCTTTATTATATATCTATATGTATGATAATTGATCGGCAATTCATAAAAATACTCAGATGATTGAACAGTGATATGCTACTAGATAAATATTATTGAATTTCGTATTTTAAAATACCTGTTATTTTTCGGATATTCCAAAACAGTAAAATACAATCGGGGTAACCATCCTTGTGATAAAAAAGGGAAGTAAAGAAATATAATAATAACTCTGGTTTAAAACTCACCTTGGTGCACTTCTTCTCTTACCTCGTAACTCTTGTTCATGGTAAAAGGAAATCAAGGTGAAGTAAATGTTTTTAGAAAGGACGTGGTCCAGTAACAGACTATGGACAGAGTATGGACTAACCCGAATCCAGAGTCACTACCACTCGTGAAAAAACTCATCAAGGAACTAGTGAGGTTGACTGGTTCAGTGGCTGCCACGTTTTATTTAGGTAGAATTTAATAAATCACTTGATGAGAATGCACGTAATACAAATAAATATAATATTTAATATAAATATAATAATTAGAGACGATATATGACACAAAACACGCGATAAGCTCGTGTTGAATATAACATACTAGCAGTAGGTGACCTGGTGGTCTAGGGGTAAGGTGTCAGACTTCTGTGGTGGAGGCCGGGGTTCAATCCTCGGTCCCGGCACAGATTTATCTGATTTACAAACCCTTCCTTCACCTCTGACAAAACATCTTGTGAATGTGGGGAATGCCAGGCCTCCACCGTGGTTCGGATTGCACGTTAAACTCTAGGTCCTCCATTTCATCTCACAATCACCCTACCATTACACATTAGCGTAAGTGCGTATAACCCGAACAGGTAGTAAGACGCGGTGCTAATAATAATAATAATAATAATAATAATATACTAGCAACTCCGCAAGACGTTGCCCGTGACCCACTGTGGTGTAAGAATCATATAAGCTTACCCCCTCCCCCATGGTGCCCGATTTCAAATGGAAACATTATCTCTTAAACGTAATTCTAAATAAGATTAAAAATATTTTCTGCAAAAATCTGTAAATCAGCCTCATTTAAAAGCTAATTAAAATTTAAAAATCCGGCTTTGAGGTGCATTTGGACCCCCTTCCGTCCACCTATGTTAAAAATTTCAGATCTATGCGTGCTGTAGCTTTGGATGGGCATTGCACACAAACAAACAAACACTTCCTTTTATTATTATAGATTACTAAGGTGACCACTTTTTCATAGCACAAACAAAGGATACTATCGTGTCAAAGGTTGGCTATTCGATTTACTACATTAATTGTTCTTATTACTATTGGTATTATCATTATTATATGATTTTAAAATGATACTAATAAAATAAACTAGGTGACGGGTGTGACGTGGCGTCCACATTGCTACTGCACCGCTCTGGCCGTATTTGTGGACATAAAGAATTTCCTTGAGAATGTCATCCCTAATTTATATGTACTCATAGAATTCCACACATGTCATTTCATACTTAGACTTTGTTATCAGCAGAGCTTTCAAAGTTTCTAACTAGTTCTATCCAGTCACCCCCATTACACCCTATCCCTATCTTGAGCTAGTTCTATCCAGTCACCCCCATTACACCCTATTCCTATCTTGAGCCAGCTCTATCTAGTCCACCTCATTACACCCTGTCCCTATCTTGAGCTAGTTCTATCCAGTCACCCCCATTACACCCTATCCCTATCTTGAGCTAGTTCTATCCAGTCCCCCTCATTACACCCTATCCCTATCTTGAGCTAGTTCTATCCAGTCACCCCCATTACACCCTATTCCTATCTTGAGCCAGTTCTATCTAGTCCACCTCATTACACCCTGTCCCTATCTTGAGCTAGATTTATCTAGTCACCTCATTACACCCTGTCCCTATCTTGAGCTAGTTATATCTAGTCCACCTCATTACACCCTGTCCCTATCTTGAGCTAGTTATATCCAGTCCATCTCATTACACCCTATCCCTATCTTGAGCTAGTTATATCCAGTCCACCTCATTACACCCTATCCCTATCTTGAGCTAGTTATATCCAGTCCACCTCATTACACCCTATCCCTATCTTGAGCTAGTTCTATCCAGTCCCCCTCATTACACCCTATCCCTATCTTGAGCTAGTTCTATCCAGTCACCCCCATTACACCCTATTCCTATCTTGAGCCAGTTCTATCTAGTCCACCTCATTACACCCTGTCCCTATCTTGAGCTAGATTTATCTAGTCACCTCATTACACCCTGTCCCTATCTTGAGCTAGTTATATCTAGTCCACCTCATTACACCCTGTCCCTATCTTGAGCTAGTTATATCCAGTCCATCTCATTACACACTGTCCCTATTTTGTGATAGTTTTATAAAGTCCACTTCATTACAACCTGTCCCAATCTTTAGCTAGTTCTATCCATTGCACCTCAATTCACCATATCCCTATCTTGAGCTACTTATATCCAGCCCACCTCATTACACCCTATTCCTATCCTAGTTAGTTCTATCCTGTCCAACTCATTACACCCTATCTCTATCTTTAGCTAGTTATATCCAGTCACCCCCATTACACCCTGTCCCTATCTTGAGCTAGTTCTATCCAGTCACCCCCATTACACCCTATCCCTATCTTGAGCTATTTCTATCCAATCCACCTCATTACACCCTATCTCTATCTTGAGCTAGTTGTATCCAATCCACCTCATTACACCCTAACTCTATCTTGAGCTAGTTATATCCAGTCAACCTCATTTCACCCTATATCTACTGTGCCGGGATAGTTGAAATTAGCCAACACAATTATTATCTCAACCTCCAACAAAGTAAATATCGACTCTGCAAGAACAGTGAATGAGATTGGACTTACCAGGGCCTAGCCGATGCGGTGGTTGTTTTGTGTGATCGTCATTGATGGGCCACATTTAACTCTACTGGAATGGTAACTCACGGAAAAATAATAAAATAAATTATTTTTAGTTTTGGTCCTCTCAACACCTACTCTTCGCGCATGCGCTGATACCCACTCGCCGATACTCGCCTCTCCGAGCGCTGTCGCTCCTATACGTGATTGGTCGACCCCCTTCTCTTCCTATCCTAGTCGGGTGTCAATCGGGGAGCCTATTTAACATGATGTATCGCCTAAAATAGAGACAGATCTATATTCACTTCTCAGCAGAACATATTAAAAGCTTTGTGTTTCTCCGTTTATACTACTGGCAACAAGAGCTATCAACTGCACAGGACGCTTTGGTGTCGGACTCAGCTGTGACCAGGATCATCGCGAGGTAGCATTTCGCCACTGGGAGGAAATTCAACCAGAGAACTACGCGGTCTATTTAATCGGCTTAGTTAGCGCCTACCCTGCTATGTAGTAGTCCGTCACTTAACGACACAGCTACATATATATTTTGTTTACATTTGTATTGGTATTTAATAGTTATTTATGTCTAAGTGTATCTATAACATAGCTGTGGATCATTTGGTTCCCTCCGAACAAAATTTGTTTGTTATGGCAGAGTACACCTTGTAGGTCTAATTAGACCTGTTTGGATTCGTTCCACTTCATAAGTCGGCTAGTGCTATTGGGATGAACAGTTAACTGTATATTGTGTATAAACAGTTAAAAATCTTTAGATACCACTATAATGACTTAGCCATTACTTAATAGTCGCTTAACGACTCCTTGCTGTTTGTTTTGTTGTATAGTAAGCCTAACCACTCTAAAGATGTCTTTTTATGCTAAAATGAGACTCTCAGTCTCCCGTTTTACTGGGGGAACGTCAGCATCAGGAAATTAGGAATTAGCTGTCAGGAGTTCATGGCTTAATTAGGCCTTTGCTCGAGTCAATTGCCTCGTATTCTCTTTGTTTATGAACATTACCTATTTTACCTATTTGCCAGATATGTCCAAACTTGGCCTCTCAAGGCACTTGTATATGTCTGTATTTAAAACCACTTAGACTGGTTCCTTAAGATACTTCTAAAGAATGCGACCGCGTTCTAATGTGTACATTTCCTTCAAGTTTTGATAAGAGGGCATTTCCTCGAAGTTAATATTTTGTCAGTGCTGTCCTAATTGGGACATATTTATCCCTAGTGTATGGGATATTGTTTGCTGCCCCAACCAGTGGTCTTGATGTTCTCGCAGTATATAGACTAACTCGTAAGGACCAAACCCTTCCTTCACCTCTGACAAGACATCTTGTGAATGTGGGGAATGCCAGGCCTCCACCGTGGTTCGGATTCCACGTTAAACTGTAGGTCCTTCATTTCATCTCACAATCACCCTACCATTACACATTAGCGTAAGTGCGTATAACCCGAACGGGTAGTAAGACGCGGTGCTAATAATAATAATAATAATAATAATAACTCGTAAGGGCTAGTAACATAATGATGGTGGTCGCCTAGTCCACAGGATGTATATATAAGATAATTAGAGCTATATGAGTTTTCATTCGAATTAATAGGATGGTGAATATACTTTATTTTTTTGATATCTACTTACAGCCTTGTCTTTTTAAGCATTAAGTTAAATAAGATAAATTATTGCTGAGTTATCGCTGACATTTTAAAACCTTTGAAACTATGCAAGTAACCTTGTTCCCCTTGTTGTAGGTTTTCACTATCGTATATTGACCACCTGATTTTGTTTATTTTATTGATTCTTATATTACTTCATAAAGTTCCATTAATAAGTATTAACATAATAAAGCTATTTGTGACGAGCATAATGTATTGTTCATCATAGCTTACCTTGTCTACTACTTGCTCTATTTATTGTATTGTTTTGTATACTCGGCAGAGAATACACCACGACACCCATTAATGGATACCTTCATTTATATGTAAACTTTTATGTGTTAAATAAATTATTGTATGCCATGTACTTGTTCTTTCAATCATAACAACCCCTCCTCCCCCCTCCAAGAGAGGTTTGTGTCACTACCTTGAGCTAGTTATATATTTACACCTTTTTACTGTCTTGAGCTAGTTATATCCAGTCCACCTCATTACACCCTATCCCTATATAGAGCTAGTGCTATCTAGTCAACTTCATTACACTCTATCCCTATCTTGAGATAGTCCTATCCATTCCACCTCATTACACTTTATTGATAAATTTTTTGACAATTTTTCGATCATAAAAGTCCAAGCCTTGCTCATAACTGATATTTTAAAATAGTTGATATCACTCTTTGCATACAATTAAACTAAATGCATCTACTTAGTCAATTTTTAATTTATTTTATTCAAAACATATTTTTATCATAGAAACTGAAAACATACGGACCTTGACTCGCATTTTATTCCATCCAATCAACCACTCGAGATGTGAAATTAGGATATTTTGGGATATAATTATTCAAGATTACAATAATGACAACCGGTTTATCAAAAGTTATCACTTACCTTGGTTTTTTATACTTTAAGGAAGAGATGAATGTTGTCTTGATGTCTGATTGTGAACTATATTGTATTATCTTATCGAGAAAAATGTTCTTAACAGTGCTTACAGGCCGTAGCCAGAGGGGAGGGACTTGGGGGGTTCAACCCCCCCCCCCTCGAAATTTTATGAACAAAATATATATGGCTTTATTTATGGTACAAACAATATTAAAATTAAGATACAAGTACAAATTAGGGGGCTATGTTGCTATTAAAAAAACACTTCGGATAGCTTCTAGAGGTGTGTAATATCTAGAAATTTACCTAGTCTTCGGCCGTTAGGGGGCTATGTTGCCACAAAGAAAACACTTCAGATAGCTTCCAGAGGTGTGTAATATCTAGACATTTACCTAGTCTTCGGCCGTTAGGGGGCTATGTTACCACAAAGAAAACACTTCAGATAGCTTCCAGAGGTGTGTAATATCTAGAAATTTACCTAGTCTTCGGCCGTTAGGGGGCTATGTTTCCACAAAGAAAACACTTCAGATAGCTTCTAGAGGTGTGTAATATCTAGAAATTTACCTAGTCTTCGGCCGCTAGGGGGCTATGTTTCCACAAAGAAAACACTTCAGATAGCTTCCAGAGGTGTGTAAAATCTAGACATTTACCTAGTCTTCGGCCGTTAGGGGGCTATGTTTCCACAAAGAAAACACTTCAGATAGCTTCCAGAGGTGTGTAATATCTAGACATTTACCTAGTCTTCGGCCGTTAGGGGGCTATGTTGCCACAAAGAAAACACTTCAGATAGCTTCCAGAGGTGTGTAATATCTAGAAATTTACCTAGTC
>CABEEJ010000544.1:140525-208558 GCA_901482245.1 Timema douglasi
CCCCCCCCCCTCTACGACACGAGTGTTAGTAACTGACAACTAGCAGAAGGTTTTTTATTGCAAATATTGAATGAAAGTAACTTATGTCATCCTATTCAGAAATAATAATTATTTTCTTAGTAATTGTATGTCATTATTAATGATTTCCGAAGAGGTTGATACTTGTTACTTTCAGCCAATTTTCGCGATAAAGAACCTTCTGATAGCTTCTAATTAACCGATCTCCTACCGTAGTTGGGGTGTACACTCCCATGTGAGATATGGATGGTAATTTTTTTTTAAATACAATTCAAAAATAACACTTGGACACTGTAAACAGACCCTGTCTTAGCGTACCAAAGCTATTCTACTTGAGCAAGTCAGGAATCATGCCATGTTAAAGATTCTTCAATCAGAGGTTAAGGTAGACTCTGATTCTTGTACGGGTGGCAGCAAAAAGATGATTCTGTGTCACGGGTAGCTGTGATTTGATGATAGTTCTAGAAGCTGATGATGGTCACACGTCCATTACAGACTCTGCCTTAAATTTTTACCGAAGAGTGACCCTGAGTATGAGACGATAACTTTGTGATATAGCACTGCCATGATAATTCAAAGGTTTTGGGGCTGACATCCATATATGTGTGTAGTTTTGCAACTAGATTAATTATTTTATTTGAAATATGTGCCCCACTTCACGGATGTATTCTAACCAAAGGTAAATTCCATCAATTGAGAAACTATTTATGATCGGATAAAACGGGAACTGAGTATATGAGAACATATTCACAGGTGATGTTTTAAGCAGGTCTGTGTAGGTACCCCGTCAGCATTACAAGTAACACAATTTCCACTACATAAATTCAATCTAATTTAAACTATGTTTAACTATCTACAAATGCATCAGCAGCCCCTCATTTTCAATTGTGAGTTTTGATGGTATTTTTAAACCATTTTGTGTAAGGTTCTCGTCCGTAAATCTATTTCTGTACACTGGTTGATTTAAAAAGTACCCACATAGTTTTCAATCCCTGCAGAATTGATTGGTTTGAAGAATCCCCTTTAAAACTGGCAATTCAATTTTGGAAGCTGTTATCTGTGTCTTTGACCATAATCAAGAATTTTCATGCAAATTTGTAACTCACTCCAACATTTTCTACTTATCAAACAAAAAATGTAAATTGTATCAAAAAAACACAATTTAGTAAATATCCTAAGTTCCTAGAACTCTTAGCATACTGAACTAATTGGTTTATGCCAAGGTTAACCATTTTTATTGTTTAGTTATATGTTTGGGTGAACCTAGAATCAACAACGTTATATTAAATTTGTTAATGTTGACAAAAAATAAATCAATGAGGTTATTTATCATTAAAAAGGGTGTTCATTTAGGAAATAATTATATGATTTCATGAATAACCACAGTTTATATATTTTGAACAGAAAAGTAATTTCAGGTTTCATACGATCCCCTCGACATAGTATTAGCACATACAAAAACCGGTTTACATTCACTCAAGGGCACAAAAACAATGACTCCCGTAACTTTAGTCTGCATATATAAGTTATGGTAGTATCAATAATTACATTATTTAGATAAATATTTGGTAAAGTAAGTAAATAAATTAACTTCATATGTGCTTCGTAGCACTTCCCATGAAATGTATTGGAATTATTTTCTGGTTTTGTGCCCTTCAGTACACAAAACATTATCAGATGGCAACAGTGAGAACAATAATAAAGTACTAACATTTGTTAAGTCTAAAGAGTTTTAAAATATCTGTTCCCTTAAAGACAATGCCGCTTTTTAAAAGTATTTTGAGTAAATACAATGTAAATGACTTTTTTTTTGTTGCTTTAAGACTCAATAATCTTGTAGAAACACCTCTTAAATATAATGACTGAACACTTTTATTTGTAAAGGTATAAATTATTAAGGTTTTAATTTTATATAGAATAACAGTTATTAGAAAAGAAATTTAACTTTCAATATTTTGTTTCTAAATATATTATTCAAAATAACAACACATTATTATTGTCTTTTGTAATGAACCAACATTGTATTTATTTACTCCAAAAGAAACCATTTTTGGTCAAATAAAGTATTCTTAGATAAAAAATAGCACTCCTCAGACTCAACGTTTAATTTAATCTCGATTTCTTAGACTGTCTTCACGCGGAGGTTGCTGATGGTAAGGAAGTGGCTGAAGATTGGCTTGTATTCCTGATGGTCCAGTCTCGAAAAGGGACATTTTTAACCTTTTACACTTCGCCCTTCGATTCTTAAACCAAAATTGTACATTTTTGGGTTCCAACCTGGGAAACTTTTGCCTGTAAGGCATTCGGTTCAGTTCTTCCGTGTATTTGAGTATTAAATTATGGGAAGGGTGGGTGTTCAACGAAAACCATTGCTCGAGTCTTGGAACTTCTGTGACAGGATCTATGAAGGTCCTGTTTCTCTTGCGCCGCTCGTCAGCCGATGAAGCCAGTGCAGAAAGATTGAGTCCCGCGTTGGAAGAAGACGGGGCAGTCGAAGGTCCGATACTGGGATGATGGCCGTGGTGTTGATGGGTGAGACCTGGGATGTAGTGACTCATATACATGATGCTGTGGGAGAACATGGAGTTTGGAACCAAGGGGAATCCCGCGGCGGTGAGTCTGTCTAGACCGGGTTGACCGGTTGGAGGACCTCGACTCACGATCAAATCAGACGGGCTAGGACTTCTGAAGGCTCGAAGTCTGTCAGAGGGTCGAGATAAGTCACTGATTCGACCCGAGTGAATACTGCCTGGAAAGTAGAAATGACAGCCATGGTGTTAGGAGAAAAGTAATTTTGTGTTTGGTTTTATACCTAGATAATAACATGTTACAGTTTGCCAGGTTCGATCCCCGGCGCTTAAATATTTCCTGTGAAGCTCTGGGTCTGGAATGAGGTCAGCCCAACTTCATGAGAACCAATGAGGAGCCACTAATGAAAAATAGCGGCTCCGGTCTGGAAAATCGAGATTAATGGCTGGAGGGTTCGCTGTGTTAACCACATAGCACCCTACATTTGCAGACGTTGGTAATATATTCGCCAACAGATAGCGGGTGGTATAGATTGATTGTGGGCTGACGGCATATAGTTTTTTAAACATGTTACTTAACCAACAAATATTATAAACTCCCATGCCGTAAATAAATCTTGACAAATACAAATTATAATTATGTTAAATACAAATAGATATATTCACCATGGCAAAAAAGAGGGGTAGTGTTAGCTGTTAAAATATACTACTGGTGCTTAAATAACTTCGCTTTTAGTTAATACGGTATATGTTTGTATTTAGTTTTATTGCAAATTTATTTGTAAAGATGTATTAATAGTAAAATAAAATGTTATGCCTTTGATTTAAAACAATCATTTGTCCGCTTTCCAAACGATGTTAGAAATGTAATAACTTCATTTTTCTTCACTATTGCTACTCCTTTTTCTGCACTATTTCCACCTGAATAAAACATTGTGTAATTTTCAGACACTATTGGTGCCTTGATCTTTAACCTGGACTTCACACCTTTTCAATTTCAATTTTAAAATTTTCCACTCTCCCAGCCCTTCTCACCGTCCTTACATTCCGTTCCCGCGCTGAAAGGTAAAGTTTTATTTGATGACTGTTTTTCGTTGATCACTCCTCCTGAAGTAGTCCCCGCCCAAAGGTCCAAAAGGGGGACTAGTTTATGTTAGAATTGGTTTTTATCCCAGGAAGAGCCATCATTGGTTTTGTTTCCTTGACAAAGGGGGCTTTCGGTAAAACGATAGTGTGGTAGTTTTGTCATTTCCTAGCCACATGACAGCATAACGGCCAAACTACCACTCCATGTGGTCACACCCATGGTTGTTTGATCATGAACCATCTCGAGCATCATTTTCTCTGTACCTCGAGTTGATCCTGATACCACTGCTGCCCGGTACCAGCAACGTAACCCTGTCAGGGGGACGCTATATTCCCCACTTCACTGGGTCCTTACAGAACTTAGCCGCCACCGACAATGCTGCAGCCGTTAAGCCACCGCACTGTCGACTACGTTGCCCGCCCTTGCTACGTGGAAGCGTCTGTTAAGTTTGACCCATGTGGAATCAGAGAAAGCTCTCACCCTCTGATGTCCCAAGGGCCGGTTAAGAAAAATGTGAGTCCATGCTGCCAACCAATAAATTCACCTTCCCCAATTATTCCATTAGATATAATTTCTATCGCATTCCATTATATAGACAAATAACTCTTCAGTGTTCTGTGTTTCCCCCCAATCGATATTTTTTAACCATAACCTACCTAATTCCTCGTCCGTTTCTATGTTATATTTTCTCCTTTCGTCGATATCCTCTACATCTTCGTCGTCATCCTCCTCGTCAATATCAGACATATCTTCCGCCTCTTGTTTATTAGACAAATTGTTATGGTTAGTGGTTAGTAAGCTTGATGCAACATCATCTGGAGGTTCTTGCTTTATCCCTTCAATCTGAAACAAGTTATTCAAAATAACGATCAGTCATGTCAGTGAGTGTTGGGACTATGGACACCGCCAGGCGTACATCGAACGCTGAACAGAATGTGTTTATTGTTCAGAAATGAGCTATGGAGCATTTTTGACACATATGCAAAATAATCTGGTTTTGAAGAAATCATATTTAACAAACAACAATTAGGTAGAATTTGAAATACTATACACACTATATATGACCCAAATAAGGCTATTATTTTCTCGTAGATTTAGTGTATTTTGACATTCTAAATCCATTAAAAACTACCCCATTTATGTTTCACCCTTTTAAGGTTGGAATTTCAAAAAATCCCATAAAATGTCTGACCTGTTACTTAAAACTAAACTTCCTGCCAAGTTTTGTCTTTCCAGCGGGTTTGGAAGATACGGTTATACCTTTAAAGTGTGGCAGAAGGGAGCGTGATTAATTTTACAGTTTTTATAGAATTACTTATTTTTGGCCAAAATAAATCAAATGTTTTTCCAAAAACACTTCAGATAACTTGTAGAGGTGTTTAATATTTAGAATTTGTCCTAGCCTCTGCCAGTTAGAGGGCTATGCTATCATAAAACACACTTCAAATAGCTTCTAGAACTGTTCGATATTTAGAATTTTTTCTAGCTTCCAGTGATTAGGGATGTGCCCACCAAACCCCCCTCAAATTATTGGCTGGCTACGGCCTTCATAAGCATGATGGTTTCTGATCAACTTCATTTGACTTCTATTTTGAATTACAAGTATATCCTAAAATTAATACTCGCCTAAAGTATATTTACAGTCAAAATTTGTTTGTATCTTTTTAACGTCTTCTTTTATATCTATATAAATTATGATTTTATCAAATTTGATATATTGAAACTAATCCTTATTTTAATTACTATTGAATTAATAAAGTAACAACAATTTATCTAAAATAATGTTTCTTACCCTCAAAAGTCGCTTTAGTTACTGGTCTGATACCTAGTTTTACTTCTGTAAAGCTCATAATAATTGTTCACCAAAAGTTGGACCCATACAAATACATTTGTTAAGTTGGACTTTGGCTGATCCCTTTTAAACATACATACATACATACATAAATACCTAATCACGCCACTCCCTTACGGGTTAGGCAATAAACTGTGCATGTAACTAAAAAAAAAACCTTCGTACTTAATCCATCCTCACTAACTTTCTCCACACTTCCCTATCCTTGCATACTCCCTTCACTTTAACAACATCCATACATCGAGTCACACATGTATTTTATTCTTAACACTCTTAATGTTTATTTTTTTCACATTGTCATCTATAATATTTAGCCTTTTAAAAGTTCTTCTTAGTTACAATAAAACCTTCCTATAACTAATTTCAGGGACAACATCTTTTAATATTAGAATGTTCATACATTAAAATATAAACAATAACACAATTCATTTTTAATATTATCCTAAGAAAAAAAGTTGCCCGTCAACTTAATAATGATATTGAACATATACACTTTAAACTAGTATTTAATCTACCTCGTGAATATCTTCTTGGTTTGTAGATATTATGTTATCTTTATCATTCATTATTAGTGACAGTGGCCGATTAGTTATATTCAAAGCTTCGACTTCTTCTATTCTTGCAGACATCATGCCCTTCTTTTCGTCATTTCTTAAAGGATCACCTCTTTCCTCTTTTCTATTTGTATCCTGAAAAGAAAAAGTTCCAGTACTATATGGTATTGCATAGTACACAGTCAATTGTTTGCACTGAAACTTCTCATTTATGTGGATGATGAGAGCTACATGATAGTATAGTTAAGGAGCGGCTGAAGAGAGCGCAAGTAATTTTACAGTTTTTATAGAATTTAAATTTTTTGGAAAAAGTAAATCAAATAATTCTCCAGTAGCAACCTAGAGTTTATTTTTCTGCACATGCTAATATCCACATATCTTTAATATATGTCAAGAGTGTCCTGGAATTTTGTCAAAACTTTTTCTCTTTTCTTTAAAAAGTTTTGACAAAATTCCAGGACATCTTTGACCGGGATTCAAGATCTGTTGATATTAGCATGTGCAGAAAAATAAACTCTTGGTTGCTACTGGATAAAATATTTGATTTATTTTGGTCAAAAAAATTCAATTCTATAAAAACTGTAAAATTTACTCGCGCTCCCTTCGGCCATACCCTAAGCGATTCAAATTAGCAACTAAATAATCTCTAACATACAGTTTAATAATTGACAAGAAAGTGGATTAACCTAATTACAAGTACATTATTTAGTGGGTAAGTTGAATTACACTTAGAAACTACGTGAAAAAGCTTCTTTAATATAAGCATTACACATTCATCAACAAAAAGCTTATTGAACACCACATTAATGAACATAAATATTTAGCAAATCTGATGACACATGCTAACCTTAACTAAAGTAGCCTACATTATTCCAACCTTTACAAAACCAAGCTATCCAAAACTCAATTAGTTTACTATAACTCAACATAATCTATTAAGCAAGCTAAAGGGTATAAATGTGTGTGTACTTCTGTCGTTAATGATTTGGTCAACTTTGTTTATGGATATTAATAAGTTTTAGTAATAAAACAACATCATCAGCGATGCATAAAATTGTCGAAGAATCTGTCTGAATGGGCTAGCATTAAACGAACTAAGCACCCTAGGTCCTACAAAATAAATTAGGTACATTCGTTTGTTGTTATTTATCTCTCTTGAAGAAATGGTATGCACCACAGTCTTTTCAGGTTTAAGATTTGGAAGTCGGTGAGTATACTTGCGTTCTTCAATGAGGAACATATTTATTAAGAATCTCAACTACCGAATATATGTCTATCTCAATACCCTATTATGTGAATATGAGTATGTATAAAATCTAGTAGCTTTAGGGAAAAGGCTTGGCAACTATTTTCGATGAAATTTGTTTTGTGAGCAATAGTAATTTCTAACATGATTTATAAATGTACAACATCAAATGACACCTACATAATCTGTCACAGTCTTGATTGGGTAAATCGTACTGATAAACCCCCTCACACTCTTGGGTGCTTTGGGATTATTTAAGGGCGTTTCCTACCTGTGACTTCACGTCAGGTTAAGATATAATTTCCAATGTTAATGCATTTCCGTTCAATTCAGCGATTTTTAAAGATATAAAGTTTAAACAAAAAACATAAATCCTAAAATAATTGTAAAAATTGTCCTACAGAGTCTAAAAATAATAATTTTTATCTTGAAGTAGCTTTATTGTAAACATATTTTATATAAATCCTCTACAACTTTGTTTGTTTGTCTTAGTCACGAAAATGTCCTGTAGGAGACTTCCTGCCAGGATGTAGATTAAAAATGTCCGTGGTAGCGTCAGTATATCTAGAATATAAAATAAGTTAAAAATGATTTTAAAAAGCAAGTCAAATGTTTTCAAGGTGCAACTAGTATAGTGACTGTGTAAACTCGCCAGAGGAATAGGGGAAATGTGGTCAGTGGATAAACAAGAGGCCTCACAGGGTCAATTAATAATTGTATTCCTTCTCTTTCTATTTGGTACGTTGGTGTTTAAGTGTTAGACTGCTTAGGTGAGTCGAGTTAAGCCGCAGCCCGCTTCGCAAAATAGCTTAGAAATCTTCACGGAGGCAACATTGTTAAGGTGGAGTGCTAGTGAGCGTGAGTTTAGGGGAGTATTTTTAACAGTTTTTATAGCACAAACATTTTTTGGCCATAATAAATTAAATATTTCTTCTATAGAATCATAGAGTTTAGTTTTCTGCACATGCTAATCTCAACAGTTGTTGAATATCTGTCATGAGCATGGCAGCATTTGGTGACAAACTTTTTAAATAAAAAGAAAAGTTTGTCACCAAATGCTGCCATGCTCATGACATATATTCAACAACTGTTGAGATTAGCATGTGCAGAAAACTAAACTCTATGATTCTATAGAAGAAATATTTAATTTATTATGGCCAAAAAATGTTTGTGCTATAAAAACTGCAAAATTAATGCACTAAACTCGCGCTCACTAGCACCCCACCTTAACTTACTTTGTAATAAACTGTAGGTCTTTCTAATACCTTACCCGAAAAGGGACGACTCTTTGCCAGTGATTCATCGTATGCCTACGCCTTGATTGAGAAATGATTTTTACATCGCATCGAGTTTAATACGCCCAAACTTATTTTTTAACTAATTTATATATGTAGCTGCGAGTAATTAATAGTTTGAAGACGCGTTTCAGTGGCCGAATTATCTAAGGTAAGTTGGTCCGATGTTTTCATCCCAAGAGCCATATCTGATTATAAGATTGCCCTACAGGACGGAGATATATTCATTAATCACATCAACTTAATATAGGCCTACTTGCAATATTTAATGAACACTCATGTTCAATACTTGTATATATATATATATATATGTTAAATTAAACAGCGTGAAAGAGATTATTAAGTTTAATTAAGAAAGAATCGTTTAGTCAATAACACAGATACAAAGATTGTAAATACACATTGATACATTGAAAGCAAAGAGAAGCTAAAATTGAGAAATGCAGTGCTCGTATCAGTAGAGGAAATAAATATTACTAGCTCTATGATAGTGACACAAAAAATAGTCTCTATATAATATGCGGCATTGTTTTCTTAACAATGTTAGTACAATCTTTAAAATTTTACTGGCAAAAAAAAAAATATTAATCTCCCAAAAATGTATTATGAAATATTCATGCACACACACACACACAATTTCACAAAATAATTTAGCATTATAAATATATATTTATACATATTTTTATTATTCAGATAAATTCATAATAAAATACAGTCACGACTTTTTAAATAAATATTTATATTCTAATCATCAGCTGTTTAACATCTTCCACTGAAGGTTTACCTTTAAGTATCCTCTGAAATATTGTAGGAACCAAATTTTCAGTGATTTTGGGTCGTCAGTTGGATAAAACTGGTCTAAGAACACGGGGATATTAGGGTTCAACTCCCGGTCTGGTCCAATGAAAGTGGTTTTCCACAATAGTTTCCCACCCTCCTGCCACGCAATTGTGGGTAGAATACCTACAAAATGTTTCCTTACTCATTCCTACCCGACTATAGTAATTATTATATATGCGTATAACCTGAACAGGTAGTAAGACGTGGTGATAAGAAAAAGTTGCAAGGTTAATTTACGCTAAACAGTTTTAACATTCATTGAAATTTATGATGAGCAGATTTTATTTAATTGTTTTTATTGTTTTTTTAAGATGATTCCAAGTATTAATTTTTTGAATATTTTCTTTATTTATTGATTAAATATTTTACTAAATACATTTAAACTAAATTAACATTTTTTTTTTTCAAATAGAAAACAAATCAAATGCTTCGAATGGATTTGACACATTTCAATTTATTTTTAAAACTCGCTTACCAGTGAGGGCAATCAGTGTTTATTAGCTTTTAAGAAGGCCGTCTCACCCCACGGATAATGCGTAACTAACTTAGGTAGGTAATAAATCTTGAGAGCATATAGTCCGAATGGGTAGTAAGAGAAATTGAATTTTTAAAAAAACCTCTTTATCCAGGCATCACATCGAAGTGTGGTTTTTCTATAGTGGTCATTGGAAGGCAGTAAAACCTTAAAAACAAACAAAAAAGTTTAAAAAATATTTATTCTAGATTGGGTAAACTATTGGGCTAATACCAATTCCACTATTTACAAAAGTAAGATAGCAGAAAACCACACTCCTTTGTGATTTTTGTTTTGAGCACAATAATATATTTAATTTCTCAGTGAGTTGGTCGTGGGATGGGCTCTTAGGTCTACTTTCACACTTTTATCATGAAGAGATTTACCAAATTGTATTTAAGGAAAATCTAATATTTAAAATGTCTTTAAATAATTTAAAATGGTTAGGAATTGTTCTAATATTATATATTAATTTATAAAATCAATAAAGTAATGGAAGTTGGATTAAAGAATCAGGCTAGGCTAGAAAAGTCCTCTTGACATATGGTTTCTTGAATTTCATTCTTGTTCTGTTAATTTGTATCACCGTAACTTCATCAGTGGTAGTTCCTTCAGTGATTCCTTTCTCATCATCAACTGTTTCCAGCCTGTGGCTGGGTCAGTTTATTAACGTGTCTCCATTTTCCTCTATAATTCCACTACTATGCCTCCTTAAATCACTTCCATTCTCCTTATATCACTTGAAACCTTTCTGTTATCTACTCCTCCAATCTCTTTCTTTGCCTCCCTTGCGGTATTTTTCCAACTAACTTCCTCTCCACCATTCTCTCTGGCATCCTTTCCTTATCCATCCTCATTACATGTCCATACCATCTCAGTCTTGTTTCCTCTACAATCTCATGTACTCCAAAATCTTCATTATATGACCATACCATCTCAGTCTTGCTTCTTCCACTATCTCATGTACTCCAACATCCTCATTACATGTCCATACCATCTTAGCATTGCTTCTTCTACTATCTCATGTACTCCAACATCCTCATTACACTCTCACACCGTCACAGTTTTGCTTCCTCTACCATCTAATGTACTTTCTGTACTCCTACTCTCTCCCGGATAACTTCATTCCTGATCTTGTTTCTCCTAGTGACAGCTAACATGGTCCTCACAAATTTCATTCCCATGTCTTCCACTCTCCTTGTCTCTCTTACATTCATTGTCCATGTTTCTGCTGCATGTGTGACAATATATGCACAGTACGCCCTGTACAATTCTTCCTTACACTTCAAGGGCACTTCTCTTTTCCATAGCAAGTCTCTTACACACCTATAGAACAACTCTCCCTGCTGACCTCTTCTCATTAGATCCTTTCTACTTCCACCTTTCTCGTCAATCATGCTTCCAAGATATTTTACGCTCTGTACTTTTCTCAGATCTACTCCATCTAATTCTATAGCTTTACTAGGCCTTACCCTCTTCCTTTCTACTATTTGTAAGTGTGTTTTGTATTTGCAGAGGAAGCTTGTAATTTGTAAGATATTGTTTCAAAATAAATTAGGAGTTGTGCATGTTTCACCTACTAATTGTTAATTTGAGGACATGGCTATTTTATTCAGCTCAGTCTACTTTCTCAGTCTTATTTTATTTCATAAACCTAGATTGATAGACATAATTTAAAGGGACTTAAGGATTGGTTATGAAAATTGATATTTGAGATTAATTATGAATAAACAACATTAATATACATTACTAAGAAATGTTGGTAAATCACTTTTTAAAATGTATTTGTGATACATAGTATAAAATGCTGAGAGTATTTAAAACGTAAAACCGATACAAAGATGTACTCAAAATACAAAATGGCGTTTTCAAAATATATGTCAAAATTAATTTTAAAAATTCTTATTTGATGCACTTTACGTAATATATAAGAATGTAAGTACTTTCTATTACTATCCAATAATATGATATTATAAAATGAGAAATAATTTAAATTTTGGCGTTCGGGTTTGTGTGCCATTCCTGTAAATGAGCAAAGTCTTTCAACAGGAGCTTTTATAAATCAGACTTGTGTTATTTATAAATACTTTTGAATTACTAATAATCAAAGTCCTTACAATAAAATGCAATTGGTTGATACAATACTATTCGTCATTTGAACAGGTGGAAGTGTTCATGTTCTCAGATAAACATGCTAAAAGTCATCGTACCCTCATATATAGAAAAATAAATAGAGAAGGGAAAATATGTTATTGCAACAATTGCTAACTTAAAAGGTTGGCCAGTCAATTGAAATAAGCTGTCCAAAAAATAACAATTGCCAACTTAAAAGTATGGCCAGTCAAGTGGCATAAGCAGTCCAAAGAAATAACGATTGCTATCTTAAAAGGTTGGCCAGTCAATTGAAATAAGGTGTCCAAGGAAATAACAAGTATTATCTTAAGAGTTTACCCATTCAATTGGAAAAAGAATTCCACAGAAATAACAATCGCTATCTTAAAAGTTTGGCCAGTCAATTGAAATAAGCTGTCCACAGAAACAACAATTGCTATCTTAAAAGGAAGTCTTAGTGAAAAGGTAAAATAATGCCATAATACTAAGCACTACCTTAAGATGCGTCTCCACTTGATCATTTTGCCCGCACGAGCGTGCACGAACAAGAGACAATCCTCCAGTGTAAACGTGTTTCGGTGCACCAAACGAGCGTGCGCGAACAAGAGACAATCCGCTGGTGTGAACGTGTTTTGGTGCACCAAACAAGCGTGCGCGAACAAGAGACAATCCGCCGGTGTGAACGTGTTTCGGTGCACCAAACAAGCGTGCGCGAACAAGAGACAATCCGCCGGTGTGAACGTGCTTCGGTGCACCAAACGAGCGTGCGCGAACAAGAGACAATCTGCCGGTGTGAACGTGTTTCGGTGCACCAAACGAGCGTTCGCGAACAAGAGACAATCCGCAAGTGTGAACGTGTTTCGACGCACCAAACGAGCGTGGACGCATTCTCATGATCGCTCCGTACGCTATCTGTAGGTTTTCGGCAAAGTTCACGTGCTCAAAGAGAAATTAGTTATGCGTGTGTGGTCAGTGTGGATGGTTTATGCCAGTGCTCGTAATGCTCTGTTTTACCTGACATAGACTATTATATTCAGATTAGTTTTTTATTCTTATTTTGTTTCAACAATTGACTGTAAATACAGCAAACTGTTCGCCGTGAAAATGGTAGCGACCTGATCAGCTACATAAAACACGAACATATGTGACCGTTATCCATATCTAGAGGTAGTTATATCCAGTCCACCTCATTACACCCTATCCCCATATTGAGCTAGTTCTATCCAGTCCATCTCATTACACCCTATCTCTATCTAGAGCTAGTTTTATCCAGTCCATCTCATTACACCCTATCCCATATATTGAGCTAGTTCTATCCAGTCCATCTCATTACACCCTATCCCTACCATTAGCTAGTTCTATACATTCCACCTCATTACACTCTATCTCTATCTTGAGCTGGTTTTATCCAGTCCACCTCATTACAACCTATCCCTATCTAGAGCTAGTTCTATCCAGTCCATCTCATTACACCCTATCCCTATATTGAGCTAGTTCTATCCAGTCCATCTCATTACACCCTATCCCTACCATTAGCTAGTTATATACATTCCACCTCATTAAACCCTACCTTATTTTGAGCCAGTTATACCTAGCACACCTAATTACATCTTATCACTTTCAGGTCCATTCTAATATTATCTTCCCATTCTTACTGAGTTAAATAAATTTTTGCTCTATTTTATCAATTTTAAAAACATCTTTTTTCGGTGAGTAGCACTTGTAAATGCACATTTACCAATTTAAAATCCCATTTACAATAAACACTCAGGATACCAATTAATGGTGCAGATAAGATATATTGGTTAAGGGTGGATAGGTTTCCATGTGAAATAAATATATTTATGTGAATAAAATATTAAAATGATGGTGATCAACCGTGTATTTAATTATAATATTGTAAACAAATTTAAGTTTGTTTTTTTACATTCCCAACCTCTTTGTATGGGAAACACTACGTGCAACATTGGGACATTACGTAAAATACGTGATGTGGTTCAACCGTATC
This sequence comes from Timema douglasi, assembly GCA_901482245.1. NCBI lineage: Eukaryota > Metazoa > Arthropoda > Insecta > Phasmatodea > Timematidae > Timema > Timema douglasi. Next base: position 154,580 of record CABEEJ010000544.1, read on the forward strand.
GTATGGGTAAGACTCTATAGTGAATAGTTTCACTATGTGTTAACAGCTATATTCAGAACAAAATTAATTATAGTGGAAATTCAAATATCATCAACTTTTTTTCAGATACATATAAGTGCTGTTTATATTGCTGCCTACATGCATATAAATACACTGTATGAGTAGGCCCTAAGGGGGCTATTAACCAAATGCATTAGTATTCGTCTCGAAAGAGGTTGCTTAAACCACTGTGAAAATCTTAACGTGGGATAACTCAACACGTGCGCCCAGTTAGGATTCGAAACAAATTACAAAGTCTTCACGACATCCTTTACTCTCATTACAGCTATGCTAACTGTCACATAATGTTATTTTATTAAAGGCACAAGGAGGTACCTCAAAATAAATGCTGGAAAACTATTATTTATATCTTAAAAGAGTGCTATACTCCATTCACGGTAGGAATTACTCTCTGAAAGGTCTTTTTTTTACTACCAATATCCTACTATATAATATATTTCTGACAGGGAAAAGGGCCTTTCAGAAAACAATTCCTATGGTGAACGGACTTTACATAATATGTTGCAGACGTTTAGAAATACCAGATTATTCAAGAAGCTGTTTTATAATTTTTTACATAGCTTTCAACAAAATGTAGGCGAAAATAATTAGCAGGTTTTTTACCAGTTAAAAAAAATTTGAATATTGAGTTTAATATTTAAAATAAAATGTAATGACGCTTTACGGCAAAGTTTTTACTTGTCAGATTAAAGTAAAAGGTTAGAAACTTAGATTTAAGCTTCCTCTAAACGGCCTCGTGGTATAGCTGTCAGTGTACCTTGCTACAAACCTAAGGATCCCTGGTTCGATTCCTATCTGATACCGGGGGTATTTTTCTCGAAAGGGGAATCATCTCAACAATCACGAAGGTTTGAGTAATCAGGTCCAGTTAGGTTTTAGATCACTCCTGACTCCACGCCTTCATATTCACTATCAGCACATCATCAAATTGCGGGTATGACGGGTATACAGCCTCCATAGGAGGAAGGCGTGGATTAAGGGGGGGAGGTTCAAAGGGCTAGTTGACCCCCTCTGTGAAAGTTAAAAAACTAATACAAAAAACAAAATGAAAGTTCAAATTTTAGAAAGAAAATAGAAAAGAGATAAATTATACAATTTTTTTCTTTTTATGCGCAGACACCTCTTAATTCGGGTCCACACGTCCGTTATTCGTCCACGTTTAATCAATGTTCGATATGACTCAGGCAAGTGTGGAAAAAATATTGGTTTTCATTTACGATTATTTACCGTGCATAGTGAGTAACGAACATTGCTCCTCATAGAGACGGTAGGCTACCACACGTCAAAGAAGACTAATAATCGCCTGAGAGCAGTAATCCAGGGATACCGAATATAGAGTATGTGTGGACAGCAGGGGAGGTGGAACTGTGGGGGACTCTGCCCCCCTGGAAATTATTCATCCCCTCACCTAGACATATTACAAATCCTCTGACATTATCGAATATGAAGCTGAAAGATGGCCTTAAATCAAACTCCAAATGACTTCTGGATGCATTCTTTTGTCAAAAATTTGCTGGAAAAGACCGCTTCAAATAACTACTAGACTAGAGGCATCTAACTGGCAGAAAAAGTCAGAGGAGGAAAGTTCTAAATAGCTTCCAAAGTCATCCAAATTTCAAAAATGTCTAGAAGAGGACAACTTTAAATAGCTTCTTGATACATGTCATTTTGAAGATTTTTCAGGCAAGGACCACCCCTAGTATATGAAAAGATTCAATTTTCAAAATGTTGTCGGTGGAAGACAACTTTAAAGATTATCTTATAGAGGTATCTAAATATCTTAAAAATTTAAGGTGAGAATCACTCTAAATATTTTTAAGGGGGCATCCAAATTTCAAAAATTTCTTGGTGAGTAACACTTTAAATGATTTATAAAAGAATCTAGTTTATAAAAAAGAGTTAAGGCGAAGAATACTCATAGCTTCTAGAGTGAACCATTTTTCAAAAAATTGTTCAAAGAGGGTCAATCCAAATAGTGTATAAAAACTATAAGATCTTAAAAAATTGGAGAGGATGACATGACCACGGTTTAAAATATACATAAGATCAAATATGAATGAGAAACTATTAAATGGTTCTAAACAAAAATATAACATGACAATGATCTGGATCCGCCCCTGACAGGAGGTGTACCTTGAGCAACGTTCTGTGCCACCAGAGTGGCTAAATTTTCACACACAAAGTCGACCGAACCAGACACTACTTATCTCTCCAAGTTATAATTGCCATAAACTAAAAAAAAAGATTAAGCTTAAATTTAAGTTTTTTAAATAGTTAGAACATTTGCCTGTATATTGGTGGAAACAATATTTTTAAAAATGTCGAAATATTTTGTAAATAATCCGGGATTTCTAAACGTCTCACGTAGCAGCCTTAAGGCCCTTGGCCCTGTCAACTGCAAGTCTAAAACCTATTTTGTGGGATGGTGAGCAGGAGGGTGAAAGACGTGGCGTGACTTCACAACCGACCAAAATATCCTTCCGCACCAACAAGAACAGATGGATCACGGAAAACGGAGATGGCGCTAGCTACCAGACAGGTCTTGCGGAAAAATCATACGTTTGGAAATATCAGTTTTATCGGGAACAAGTGAGATTTGTTTGTTAATCTTTTCAACACTCCTTCTAAGATAATGTATCGATGTTTATTAATTGTTACATTTTCTTATTTTTTGTTATGAAGCCGGCAGTTTTATATTGAAAAATGTTAATTTTATCAATATTTGATCACTGTTAAAATTATAGAGGAAGTGTATATATAAATTTATAACTTAATCAACATGGTTCTATTCTTGATCAAACCGTTTCCGAAAAGGAATTTGCAAAACAATAAAAATTCTTGAAGATAATCCTTTGTTCCCAGTGGCTCTGCATTTCTACAACAAATGAAAAGGGCCAATCGCCTAGAGAAGTTTAGTAATTTGCTAGCGGTGGCGATAATCGAATTTCCTACTAGGTATCTACGTTTGTCAACGGTAAAGTTAATCTAACATCAGCATGTTCTATTGGCATTTCTAAATGTCACGGTATGTTAGGACTCAAGTTTGAATATTGGTCAGGTGAAATGACCGTGGATTTATTGACGACGATGCTTACTTGGAGATTTCGAAGCAATTTTGTGAAGCATATTTCATCTTAACTTGATGCACCCAAGCAGTTTAAGTACTGTCATACTTAAACACCATTGTACCAAATAGAGATACGGAGAAAAATGAGCAGTTCAGCCTGTGATACCTCTGTTTATATACTGATAACAATTCCCCTCTTCCTCTGACGAGTTTACACAGTCACTATACTTTTTGTACCTTGAAAACATTGACTTGCTATTTAAGCTTACATTTTTATTGTTTCCTATTCTAAAGAGACAAATGCTACCGCGGACTTTTTTTTCATTTAAATCCTGACAGGAAGACTCCTACAGCACATTTTCGTAACAATGCCTAATAGCCTAAGTTGTGTAGGATTTATATAAAAAAAGACGATTATAAAAACTATTTCAATATAAAAATAATAGTTTTGTTACACTGTTAGACTATATTTACGATCTTTTAAGAATTTATGGTTTTTGTTTCACCGTTATATCTCTAAAACTCACGGAATAAAATGTAAATTCACCAACATGGGGCATCTTATTATGTTTTTCCGGCAGATGTAGGCAACATCCTTAATAAAGAGGTCTCACATCCCTTAATCATCCCTGTTTAAAAAATTAAGTTTTATATAAGGTTTTTAATTAATACTTTAGAAACTGGGTTATAAATAATAAATGCACCCACATTAGCTTGGAGGAAAATGAGCTACAAAATAACAAATAAACTCTAGCGGAGAATCTAAAGTCAATTCGTCACTGGAGTGGTGGTAATAGATCTCCTCTCATGTATCCATTCGCCAAACCACAAACCATATGATTTGCAAGACCATTTGTTGAGCTGCTCTCACTTTTGGAAGTCAAAACTTTTACATCAACATTTTTTTTTTCTTTTAACCATGTTTACATTATTGAATCATGAACTAATAAAAATAAACGTTTGAATGTTTCATCTTTTTGTGGAAGTGATGACTTCGGTTTGCGTAAAAACGCTTTACAAACTAGAACCTCTAAAAGGCTGCGATCTCTTTATAAATTAGGATGGTGAACCAGACGAAATGAGGGCGGTTTATTACGTCATAGTTCGTTCGGTTGTTTATATGCGCATCTGTTTACAAAATAAGAACATTGTATTTTTAAACTAATAATTTGTGTTGCTATTTCTATAAGCTAAAAAAACATATATATTTGTTTTTAGTTATAAGAATATACACGTGTGAATATAATATTTTTAAATTCATTATTTCATGCACTATAATATCTCTTGCTGCGACAACCACGAAACAAAAAATAAACTATACATTATTAATATATTTTGTCGGTGAGCTGGCAGTCTAGGGGTAAGGTGTCGGGCTTCTGTACTGAGGGTTCGGGGTTCAATCCTCGGTCCCGGCATGGATTTATCTGATTACCAAACCCTTCCTTCACCTCTGGCAAGACATGTATTAATCACAAATTGTGAATGTGTGGAATACCAGCCCTCCACCGTGGTTCGGATTCCACGCGAAAAAGTCTAGTTCCTCCATTTAATCTCACGCTCACCCTATATTAGCGTAATTGCGTATAACCCGAAAGGATAGTAAGACGCACTGCTAATAATAATAATAATAATAATAATATATCTTTTCTTTAAATAAATTATGAAAAATCTGACAATACAATAGTCTTTAAGTAAGTATTATTAAATAAGTTTGATAACACTCTTGATTGACAGTATAGAATTAATAAGAAAATAATTATTGCCACTTAGATTAACACTAGTGACTTTCAGTCAATGTTTATAATAAACATCTTCTGCTAGCTGTCAGTTATCACCACTCCAATTATGAATGGACTGTACTTAAGTGCACTTTTCCTAGAATAGGATGTATGTAAATCTCATCAATATGGACTCAGTAATGGCTTAAACATATTGTTCAACGCTGCGACTAAGATTTATTTAATATACCTTAGTATTTTTGTATAAGTAAGTAATATTTAGGGCCCGGATTATGACGACCTAAAAAGGATCAAAAAGTTACATATAAAATAACCTATGCGTTTTATAAAAAGTTACTTCAAAAAATTACCCCCAAAAAAATGAACAACTCGTAATAAATGCACACGACTAAATCAGCCAAGCACTTTACAAATAAAAATTCAATTAAAAGCCTTTAACAACGTAACTCTTTTTATTCTGTTAAATATTATATTGGTTTAAATTCATATTAGTTATAAGTATTAGATTCCCCTTCTCAACGCAACCCTCTCAAGCTTAGTTGCTGTGTCACAAGTAATGTGTGTTTTACAACCAGACAATTAAAGAAGGAACAAAGTTGATTGACCACATTATCTTATCATTACGAAAACTGTGTGTTGAAAACGTCTATGTTTGAGCATCTATGCATTTATAAAGTATCGAAAGTATCTACAAGTATAGTTATTCAACATTAATATATCTTTAAATGACTCAAAAATGCCTAATTATTACTCAAAAATGCCTATAAAATGACGTAAACCAATAAAATATGAACTTGAATTAAAAAATTACGAAAAATGTCAAAAGATTAGCTATAAAATATAAATTTCTTATCAAAAGGATCGTGAAAAAGTTTGATGTACTTATGAGCAATGAATGTGACAAAAAAAATTCATCAAAATCTTGGCACTGGTAAAAAATATACGAGGCATATATGGCAAATGAGGTGTGTGATTACGGGGTAATTTAAATGAATTGTATCAGCATTCAACTGAAGAGAGAATGAGAAACCCTTCTCAAGGCAATAGATCTGGATCAAAACCCTGGACTCTTGGATCAAAGCCAATGATAAAATCCCTGCAGTAAACATCACAATTTAATTGATTTTTTTTCAAAACTTTTTTTGGTCAAAATAAATAAAATATTAATACAGTAGAAACATATGCATGGCGATATCAACAGCTGTTGTTGAATATCTTTCATGGGCATAGAAGCATTCTATGAGGAACTTTTTAAATGAAGAAAAAATCTAAACATTTAACGAGGATTCTCACAAACAATAACATAATAAATGGTGGTAATTTCTTGTCAATTAAGGAACTTTTTTTTAAGGAATAAATTAATAATGTGGTAGAAAGAATTAACAGAAAGTGGTGGAGTTGTGAAGGAGCTGGGAGAACGTTTATAAAACCAATCGCTAACCTGGACACAAAGGGACGTGCAGCAGGGGAGGAAATGGATTTATGGTTTTTGATGGCTCAGTACCAATCCAGTACCTACCCATGAAATGTAACCACACATACAGCTTTGAGATCACTCGTATCAGTGGGAGTTGCGCAAGTCCAGAGCTCACAGCAAGTTTTGTATCCAGTCTCGCTTGTAGAAACGCTCAAACCTTATGTGCTCTATTACGATATCGACCAGAGTGAGTCCAGAGAACCTTTTTATTGGCAATATTGTCTTCCTCATATTTGAAAAAAAAAAATCATTTTATAGTATTACCAGTGGTAGCAATGATTACTGGAATTTTTCGTCCCTGACATGAAATTTTTTATTGAAATAAATTAAAAATAATCAGACTATTTGCCATCTAAAATTTACACTCGTCATTCCTCAAATAACGTAGAAATAATTGAGTGTTCCTGCATGTCCTAGAGCAATGACATTTGTAAATGGCTCAATCCTTGTGCGGAAACAAGAGGAAATTCAAGCAAACATCATTTAAAAAAAAATTAAATAGGCCTATACGATTTTTTAACTAAATTATAAAACTATTATTTCTAATAAATATATATATAAATGCTATATTTATCAATATTAGCACTAAAGTTAACGAATTCCTACTATGAGAGTGCTTCGTTTGCAATGTTTTAATTAAATTATACTATAAAAGGAAATATCTAATAAATAATCGAAAATGCTCTTACAAATAAACAAAGTCAATGCTATTGTCAGCTTATGAATATATATATTCACCACTCCCACTTACCATAACCTATTCTCCACTCGACTCTATCCACTCCATATTCACCACTCACCACTCAAACCTTCCTATTCACCACTCCACTCACCACTCAAACCTTCCTATTCACCACTCCACTCACCACTCAAACCTTCCTATTCACCACTCCACTCACCACTCAAACCTTCCTATTCACCACTCCACTCACCACTACCTATTCTCCACTCCATATTCACCACTCACCACTCAAACCTTCCTATTCACCACTCCACTCACCACTACCTATTCTCCACTCGATATTCACCACTCACCACTAAAACCTTCTTATTCACCACTACCTATTCTCCACTCCATATTCACCACTCACCACTCAAACATTCCTATTCACCACTCCACTCAAACATTCCTATTCACCACTCACCACTCAAACATTCCTATTCACCACTCCACTCAAACATTCCTATTCACCACTCCACTCAAACATTCCTATTCACCACTCCACTCAAAACATTCCTANTTCACCACTCCACTCAAACATTCCTATTCACCACTCCACTCAAACATTCCTATTCACCACTCCACTCAAACATTCCTATTCACCACTCCACTCACAACTACCTATTCTCCACACGTCACTCCCTATTCACCATTATCCACTCGCCTCTAAGCTCTCACCTTTTACCACTCACCACTCACCAAACTAAATAAGTCATAGAATAGCCTGTATCCATTTAATTTTTTTTCGTAATGAAAATAAGTCACTTTAAATTTATTTTTGTTCTTAATTTAAATAATTAGATCTCAATCGAGTTTTGGTCATAATATAATATTTTTTTGTACCACGTCTTGCTACCTGTTTGGGCTATACACAATGACTTGGTTATAAATATACTTACACTTACAGCTTAGACAAGTAACTATGATTATATATTTGCAATAAATGTAAATAAGTAGTATTTAAATTATTTGCTTAACCTATAATACTTAATATAAACAGTTCTCAATTTTTTCTAGTTGATAGTGTAAATAAGTTGCTATGAAGCTATTTCCATACGGAGTCCAAATAAATCACTACAGATTTATTTTGTGTTCATAATTCTAACAAGTAGATCTATTTTCAAGTGTAATATAGAAATAGTATTGAATCTATTCTTACCCATGATTAGACAGGATTAATCTATGTTCAATTATATTGTAAACCAGTAGTGTTTAATCTATTTTCACTCATAGTGTAGGCCTACTTACTCAATCTACAACAGTAGGAACTCGAAAGATAATTGCCGCACCTACAAAAGTATACCACCTATACCTATCTTGAGCTAGTTCTATCCAGTCCACCTCATTACACCCTATCTCTTCCAGTTTCATTCTAATATTATCCTCTCATCTACGCCTAGGTATTCCCACTGGTCTCTTCCCATTGGGTTTACCAATCAGTACCCTGAACAAGGTTATAGAACCTCCCATTTGTGTTGCATGTCCTGTCCACCGAAACCTGTGATATTTGATCACCCTAACAGACCCTGGTGAATTATACTTGGTATGTAGCTCGTCATTATGTAAACCTCCCCGCTGTGAATTATCTTCATCCCCTTTTTGACTAAATAATGTAGCAAGTACTCGGTTTTCTAGAACCCTAAAATTATTCTCGTCATGAGAGTTAAGAGACCAAACTTACAACTATAAAGGACAACCAGTGAAACTATTGTCTTATATAATTTTAGTTTTAAATAATTTAAGCATGTAGCTCATGATATAATGTCACTTATTTGACTCTCTATTTTTAATAATTCAGTTCCAGAAACAAACAAATCACAATGATGAACACCACAACTTTCAACATAAAAATTCATAAAGAGTGTACTTTTCATTTAAAAATAAGATACATTAAATTGTAAATTAAATACTACGACGATTTTTTTTTGAAAAAAATAAGTATAAAGTGAGCAAATATATAACTATACAATTTGTTTGATCTTTCTGGGACGGACAGCACAAAGGCTTACCTTCTTTCGTTCACCCATGATAAGATGTTTCCTCTTGTTTGCATTTTGTTTTTCCCTTTACAAGGAAAAGGTTTCATGGTTTTGATAATTCTGTGGTTCCGTCATTTTTCCACCTAGTAACCATTGTAACAATTGATATATTTATGTTGATATTGACCCATACAAAAGCCTTATCAATAACTCTTGAGGCTATTCTTTTACACTTCCACTTGTAGCACCATTTTAAAGAAAGGAATTGGGAGGTAGTCATGTGGTGCGAAATTTAAAAAAATAATAATTGAAAGATGAATGTAGATCCTCAAATGTCAAAAAGGATTTAATGTCCCCAATCATCTTTTAGTACTTCTAAGCGTGGTTTAATAATACCAGGTCCACTAGTTTAAAAAGTAGTTAAATAGTTTTGAAAATGTTATAAAAGGGTATCTAATGTAGCAGAATATGATTTTACCAGATTTTAACAAAAATTAGTGTTAAGTAGATTTTCATGATCGCACTGATTTTTAAGAATATTAATTTCTATTTTAACTCGTGCCATGGGTATTGTTATATTTAAATGAAATGTGAAATGTTCATGTTAAAAAAATCTATAATTAATTAGTAAGATTCTCACTACAAAGGATGTTGCCTACTTGTGAAGTCACGTTAGGTCAAGATAGGATTTCCCATATTAATGAATTTACGTTTAATTCAACGAGTTTTAAATATATAACGTCGAAACAAAAATTATTAATTCTTAAATGATTCTAAAAATGGCCTTATAGTGTCCCAAGATGATTTTTTTTATTCTAAAGTTGTTTTTTTCGCAAACGTATTTTTATTTAAATCGTTCACAATTGAGGCTATTTGGTTTATTTACGAAAATGTCCTGTAAGAGGAGTCTTCCTGCCAGGATGTAAATTAAAATATGTCAATGGTAGCATATGTTTAGACTGCTTAGGTGCGTCAAGTTAATATGCAACCCGCTTCGCAAAATAGCTTCGAAATCTCCAAGAAGCAACGTCGTTAAATAAAAGTTTGTATTTGGAAAATACTTTTTTAAATAGTACTTTTGGCAGGCCCATACTTTTTTTGAATCATCTCTATTAATAAGAGTCTAATGTTGTCCATATATATGAGAGTATATCTGTCCAGATGATTTTGAGTACTTTGCAATGAAATAGAAAGGTGATATGTGGGGAAATTTGGTGAAATTTGGTGAAAGGTGCACAACACTTTCAAACTTGAAAAACTGATAAAATAATAAATAATAAAAACTTAATCTATTTAATAATTTTAATTCATTGACATGTTATTTGCACCTAAAAGAAAGGAAATACTAGAAAAGAAATTCCATTCCAAATGGTAGATTATGATTAAGTGTTCTATTATCATAGTTTTGTTTATTGTTTCGTATTATATCAAGACATATATTAAACTTTAAATCAGTGTGAACATTCAATTTTCTCTCTGTTTAATTGTTTGTTTGTAACCAGTATACAAAAAGTACTCATCAGATCAAGACGAGATTTTTTCTAGTGTACTCCTTATTTTTCAGGAAACGGGGTAATATATATATAAAATCACGCTATCTCATCAGCGAAAAATGCAGCGTCAAAAAACCCAACTGTCAGTGTAGTAAATTGTATGATTATATTTGTACCAATTCAAATATATTAATTTTTAATTGCGTATAACCCGAACAGGTAGTAAGACGCGGTGCTAATAATAATAATAAAAATAATAATAATTTTTAATCTCTAAATCTTCTTTGAAAGCCTCCTAAGCAACAAGGGGATTGGAAAGATCAACAAACCAACTATATATCTACTTGGCAACGAGTGTTTTTGGATGGAAACGAACGAAGAACTAAGATTTAATTTAACAATAACATGTATTGAGCGCGTTTTTGGCATTATTATTGTCAGCTCATGGTTCGAAGTCACAGCGTGTTTTCAGTAATTTTACGGTTTTGCATGGGAATTAGATTTATTTAGATTGGTTTCTTGTTTCAAAACAAACTTTTTTTTTTAAATTTAGGTATATTAATGTAGAGTGCTTCTTTCAATTTACTTAATTTTGGTCTTTTTGAAGGTAGTTAATTTAAGCTATCTATTTTGGAGTTCAGTGCAACATTGGCTCCACGTAAGCGAGTAAATCTTATGGCAAGGAGTACAAATATTTAAACAATTTATTTTGTCTCCTAACTACAGGTATTCGTTAATGTGTGGTGTCATCGACATAGTTATGAAACATTTCCTTGCTTCACACTTGTCTGTAAAGGTAGTCTAAGTGATTCATTGAAGAAAAAAAGGTTAGTTTACCCGACTTAAATGTAAGCGAAGCTGCAGGAAAATTCCAGTTAGTGAAGAAAAAGGTGTATCTTTGGCAAATAAAAATTACTCATGTAACATTCAACATTCTTATTTAATTTAAGCTTATATTTACACATATAGGTAGGCCTATTTTGACCAACCAATGATTACTCTAATTAAAAGTTATCTTGAAAATAAAATAGTGTGGGAGGATACATCGACAACATGAAGTTGTTTTAGTGAAAACTGCATTTCCTCTAAGACATATCTTTGTCTTCATTTGTGTATTTGGTTCATCGTCTGAGATTAAGAAGCTTTGAGAAACTTTCTTTGAAATATTCATAAAGGACTTTGGTATGAAAGGCATGCTTTGGATGTTTTGATTGTGAAAATCTGACTCTCTGAAATATACAGAGCATACTGATCCTATTTGGCATAAAGTGGGAAAACTTTAACCAAAAGAAGCCTTCCCATTTCTTCCGAAAATCATTCAAGTCTGACATGAGCAAGAAAGAAAGAGTTTGCAGAAGCTTGTATTTGACGTTTAGTGTAAAGTAAAAACTTGATTTAGGAGGATGACATTGAATAATCGTTCTCATTTGAGAGAAAAGTATAACTGTTGGGGGATGACTTTAGGTGATGTTTATCAATTCTTCCGCATTCTCATAGGTCATCAATAGTCCAGACAGGTATTAAATACCCTAAGCAGTGTAAGGAGTTTAAAATTCTAAAGTTAAACAATATTTTAAGGGAGACCAACAGAAACTTCCCTATTGGCCAAAGGATTTGAGTGATGAAAAACTGAAAATATATAACTTGGAAAAAAAATCATAGAAGGGCCAGAGGAAATTTTGACCTTCGGTTAGGTAGTTCACAAAACATTTGGAAATATGTTGAGTCCAAACGATATTTATAATTGCCATTTTGTGTCCAAGAAATGAGGAAGCTGCTCAAATAAATAAGGTAATGAGTATTTTAGATGGAAAAGTCCATAGTTATATTATTGTGAACTCATTCGATTGCCAGGATGGGCGTTAAAAAGGCAACTAGCGAGTAAAGTTTTCAAACAGTTTGACGCAATAAGGAATACCGCTACACAAGCTAAACTTAAACTCAGGCAGGATAATAATATTCCTTAAGTACTGAGATACTAAACAAGGCATATGAAATGAAACTGCCTTGTAATGACAAAGTTGGATATAAATCTATTCATAATTTTTGTTAAAAAGCTTATCTCAAGGAAATGCATGTTTCTTACCAACAACCTATTTGACCCCTGTGAACTCTGGTATCCCCTTTATTTTGAGACGGAAGCAATTCTTCCATTCTTAATTACTATTAATCAGTTACAAGGTAAAACCTTGGACATGGTTGGTATCTAGCTGCCCAAGCCCATTTTCAGCCATGGGTCTTTTTGTATAAAATTGTATAATTCATTAAATAAAAAACATAACTAATATAGTTTACTCTTACTTTATCCTCTTTTTTGACAGAAATATTTTTTTTTTTACAAATTACTAACATTACATGTGCTTATCTATTGAAGGTTAGGTTTGTTAGCTTGGTTATTTGGTAAAATTAACCTGGCTTAGATATACCTTAAAACCAGTTAAATAAAAATTTAGACCATCGCTATGAACCTATCAGTTATTCACTTTATATAATCTTGGCGGAAAATGTCTAATATATGTTTAAAAACAACAACTTATATTTGGCGTTGTCCAAATGGTGTAAAGAGTCAAAATATTCCTTAAAACGAGCATGCTAAAACGTTTGAAAACTACAGCGTAGGCCTCTCTTAAAATTAAAATAAAAAAATTGGGAGACATGTATATTTTTATTGTTTTATCCATTAAACCATGTCCTATAGTGGCTGATTTGAAAATCAAATAATTTAAATATCAACAAATTGATGAAGCATTACACTTTTTCAAATTGGATCATTATTTATGTTCACATGCTTATCTACCTATATAGACTAGACACACAGTGTAATTATACTAGTATTGTATAGATGATTAGGCAGAATTTAGAGGAAACCTACTCGCTTTGGCGTGGAAGGATAGTGGAAATCCATTAAGGACAGAACACCCTGAGTCTCCACACCCGGGATTCAAGCCCCGACTCCCTCACTATACACAAACCATATCAGACAATGTTGACGGCCTAGCCCACGCACTCACTGTTGAAGGTAAAAAATTTGAATGATCGTATGTATTTTTTCACTGCCGATGAAAACATTTTTACTACAAACTAATTTTAACAGATTATAACCAAACTAAGGACATAAATAATACTAATTTTAGCCTTTTCATATTTTGCTTTAAGGAAAGGGAATTTAAAAAACCTAATTGTCATCTTGATCATATACTAGCTCATGCAGAACAAATTTTATTTAAATTATCCTCAGTGGACTTAGCCTAAATTACAAAGACCTTACAAACAAACCTTTCTAAAACTTACAATACTTAACTGATTCTATAGAAATTTTTAAAATTTTGTTACCTAAATTTAAAAATTTAAAAATATCAAAAAACAAAAACATAAATATGTCATATTTATCCAAAGTAAATTGACTTTTCCAAGCGTTATTGAATGCCACCGAAATACTAAAATGCCGGTATCAATAAACAAAATTACTGAAAGCTACTGAACCGAGCAAAATTGAACTCAACAATGTATTTCTCATCTTACTCTAAATTAGTTTTGAAAACTTCTTAGAAAGTTTATGTAAACGAGCTTACTAAAGCGTATAGCTGAAATCTAATAAGCTTATTTAAGAAATATAGCAATCAACGTAAAACTCACTATATCTCGCATTGGAGATACTTGTCATATTTGTTTAATGTCATAAATTTAGATTACTCAAGCTAATTGCAATAACAATGCCATTTTAACATTTTGTAGAAGCTATACGATACTATGAGAACATATGACTTATATATCACCTCTAGATGACTGTATGACTTTTAAAATACACCCCAATTACCCTTAGATGACTTTCCACCACTTCTCATATAAATGACTTTTGCTTCACCCCTATAGAATATACCTTAATTCAAGGCAATATTACATTATTTTTAAGAGTTTTGAGTTTTTCTCCAAGAAAGCAGTCCTCTTCAAAAGACTGTCCTGATAGCCCAAATGACCTCCAATTCACCCCGAAATACTTCCACTACACCCCAGGAATACTTCCAGGCCACTCCAAGACAACATCCACATCACCCCCAGACGTCCTTAGTGTCATCCTTAGACGACTTCCACCTCACCCCCAGACGTCCTTAGTGCCATCCTAAGATGACTTCCATATCACCCCCAGACGTCCTTAGTGCCATCCTAAGATGACTTCCATATCACCCCCAGACGTCCTTAGTGTCATCCTAAGACAACGTCCACATCACCCCCAGACGTCTTTAGTGCCATCCTAAGATGACTTCCACACCACCCCTGCTAAACAACAAATAAGATCACTAAGCCAAATACAAAATTTCATAAAATCAATTGAACCTTCCACAACACCCCTTTATTGTAGTTGTTAAGGAAGTGGCCAACCAAATTTTTAGCCTTTTATGTAGCTGTGGTCAAAGGTTTTGTGTTGCTATCGGTATACTAATGTTGCTGTAAAGTTGAGTGATGTGTAGAGAATCAAGTAATTATTGAAAAAAAGTTGTAAATAAATATTTTTGGTAACCAACAGTGACAACACATCACTATATTTAACAACTGTATTAATTGCTAATTAAGGTTCTTGATGAGGCAGTATAACTATAAGATTTTAACCTAGCTTGAGGAAATTTATAAATGGTTTTCTTCCAGAACTGTTTGAAAAATAGTTATCAAACCTTAGTTAGAAGTAAGAGACGAGATTTCGATCCTTGTGGGCTGCATGAGATGAATTTTCCAAAGCTTGGCTTTCTATCCTCATTTAAAGTGAATCCAGATGTAGTTTTCCCCTCCTCTTCCATTACGTTAGATAATATAAGTCACTTATAGCCAGTACTTAAACCATTGCACATGAAATATAAGCTATATTTCGTTATAATAATTTGTTCAAATATTCACAATAGCTAATTATTCATAGTAAAACCAAATAAATAACTTAAAACTAGCAACTCCAGTGGTTGTTAGCCGATGCAGTTCTCAGAATATCATACTGCTAGTCGACATGGAAAACTTCGGAGCATCACAAGTGAACACAGTTCTATTTGATTTCTACTGTATCACAGCTTATAAAAAAATAAAATATTGTTTAAAAAGTTAAAAAAGAAAAGAAAATGAAAAATATTATTTGGAAAACTGAGATATTTTCTATCGAAAGTTATTAAGCCATAGACTGTACTACTTTTTTAAATGGAAAACTCATACATACCATTTCTTCAATCAGGAAATTAAAATTCACTCGTAGCACCAAATGTTATATTAATAAATATGAAGTACACTTTTTCTTGAGGAATAATACATTCAAATATAGCTACATAAAGAATTAAGTTTCAACATCTTCCCACAGCTCACAAAAGCAACTGACACATTACACTTTAAACGCCAACTTTTTAATGCCACAGTTGTCTTCATGTAACGAAGAGAATGATTATTAAATTTTGGCAAAGAACAGGAAATTTAAGTAGGGTTTAAGACTTCTAAAGATACCAAAATATAAATTATATAACAGAATATTTACCTCCACTGTTTTATACTGCTTTGACAAATTCGACGTCCTTTCCTTATCGTTAGTTGTCAAAGAAAGAGGAGCGACTGGACTACCAGTATCTCTGCCATCATTCATTTCAGTCCTATTTCTAATATCATCCCTGGGGTCACCTCTGATTTCATCCCTAAAATCTCGGTGTTCAAGTCTCCCGTCAACCAGACGGTCCTCCTCGTAGTCCTGATCCGACATTTGACCACCGTCGTTGGAGTTGTCGGAGTGATGGTTAGAGAGGAAGAGGGGTCCCCTGGTAGGGCTTCGTGTCGGAGGGCTGGAGCACTTCAGGGTGGGTTGAAGGAGACGGGACTCCCCCATTAGACTATCCTGACCAATAAGTATGCCGGCGCCAGAATTTGGCGGGCTGTGACTGTTACTACTGTAGCCGTTCAATGACAGATGACAGCTCATACCTGAAATATCAACAAGATATGGTTCGTGTTAACAATTGGCACATACCCATTTTTTTTAAACAAAAAAAGGAAAACTAGGTGTTCGCGAATGGCTTAGTTAAATGAGCCAAACCAAATTTGCCACTGAAAATACCAGAATCGATGATAATGTATGACAAGGAATCGATATCATCTGGTATGGTTTTTGAGTGAATCCAGGTTAGAATTACAGAGGGTTATTTATCCTAAATTATTTTATATGCTCTTCCAAATCAATATCTGTTTCATTTTATCTAAATTTTAGCTTCTTAATCCCTAGTTTCTTGGAGTAAATATATAGATAGCCCGGAGGTGCAGTAAAATGCGCTGCACAATATTATTTTTATAAAATGGATGAGTTTTTGGTATTTACCTAGCGTTGAATCCGTGAACCTTAGAATAGTGGGAAAAGGTCTTACCAACTAATCTGAAGGGTTAGACCTTAACAGATTAAAATCAATGTATAATAATAATGATGATGATGATGATATTGTGTATTTGCGCTACATCTTCGTAGCCCAGTTTGTGTAGGCCTAAATACTATCCATTTCTATGTACTGTTGTCCAGGGGACGTACTAGTGTACTAATAGTACATTCTTTCCGTGGAGGCTCTTTCTATGTCCTGATGAGATGAGTGGATGGTGATAGTGAGTATGAGGGTGTTAGTGAGTATGAAGGTGATAGTGAGTATGAGGGTGATAGTGAGTATGAGGGTGATAGTGAGTATGATGGTGATAGTGAGTATGAGGGTGTGTAACCACCGGAAACTATTAAACCTAACTTAAGCCTAGTTAACCAATCCCTGGTGACCGTTGGGGAAATTCCCCTTTCAAGAAATATACCCTAGGTACCAACCAGGAGTCAATCCCGGGCTGCTTAGGCTCGTAGCCAGGTACACCGACCACTACACCACGTGGCCGGTAATTTATCAATAGGATATCAAGTAATATCTGTTAAAGGTTTGTAATATCAAGTAACTGCTATAAGTTATAAGTAACTATATATTTTTCCACATGTTTACAATTCTATTTATAAAATACCTCAATAGCATTTTTGTTTTCATGAAAGGTTGGTCCACAGCACATCTTTTTCTTTGTTTTGTAAATTCGATATAAATGTCCTGGTACAACTTTACTTCATTTTATATTAGCAGATAAAGCCTAGCTTTTCATCTGACGCCTTATTGTGACCTTGTGGATAAGTCGAGGTTTGAAACCCGTCCAATCGCACCTATAATTGGGTTGCCTTCCCATTAACTTTAAAATATAATCCTATTATATTTCTCCAAAAGACCCAAATCAACCAATCACAGTTGGTTTACATCTCCTTTTCTTCACATATCGATACCTATCCAGGCTAACCACATATTTACACAGATAATAGTTGTAATTTATTTAATTTAATAAACCAAATCTATGTTATTAACGCCAATGACTATCAATCTGCTAAAAACAACCTTAATAAATACGCATGCTCGTTTAATACTTATATGCTTTTAACATAATAGTATAAAACTATTTATAATATGCGTAAAAGAATAATAATAATAATATTAAAAAATTTTTGACCATACATCTTTCCACTTAATTGTACATTTATGGCGAATAATATATTATGTGACAAAAACAAGAATCTTTGTCTTTGACTTTGATTCGTATGTTTGAAGCTTTACTTTTCATTTAAAAATAGATATTCAAACATCACTAATAATAATATATATTGTTATAACTGGTAAAAGTTTCCTTTCCAGTCTATTCTATTGAAAGCTGAAGAAATACACACTACGATACGACGCCTGGTTAGAGGTGTAACATTAGCTAAGAACTATCCGCGGTGTTAGTTTGGTTCTATTCTAAATAATGCTGAAATAACTTACCGGGTCCAATACTACGTAGTTCGGCTCTTTTCTGTGCGGCTCTTGCATTTTTGAACCAATACACGACGTTATTAACATCCAAAGGTTTTCGTCCTCTCCTGGATTCCAGACCATTCAACTCTTTCACGTAGTGTTGAATCTAAAAGACAAGAATATAACAAATCTTATCCTTTGACTAGGTTTTCTATTGATCGAATATTGGATGAGCATGTTAGTATATTACCGTAATAAGTTTACCTTCTTGATTTTTAATTGCTCCTATAATCAAATCTCAATCGAATATAAAATTACATTTTTCAAAGCGTAAATAAAACTTAATATATAGATATGTGTGGTTGTAAAACAAACCATCTCTAAAATAAGATTCCAGACAAGTATCTATAGATAATTTCCTTCTTACAGCTGGTTGGTTCTTGCTATTTCATTATATTTTATTGACCAATCAGGACACAGTAGTAATCGTACGGTACAAAATTCTTATAACCTTGCAAGGTAACGCATTGTTAACGCTAGTGAAAACGAATAACGGGTCGATGTGGCAAAATGGCAAAGCTTTGAAATATATCAGCTGATAGTAATCTTACAGAAACATGTCATATATGTACATAATATTAATTAAATATTGTCTTCAAAAAGAGACAAATGATCCTTATGAACAATTTTATAGATGAAGTAAAAATCGAGAAATTGGACAACTTCTGTTATTTTGGCTTAATTCTAGAAAATGGTGAAACCTCGGATATGGAAATGGCCAAGAGAATCAGCATCTGTATACCGAATTCAGTATTATAGAGCCGGAATATCCTATATATTATTTCTTTTGTCAACATCCCTTTTTATCATCTAATACAAAGCCTACAACGATGGATAAGGAATCATAGGATAGGATTTTTTTTACCGGCTTTTGATATAGCATATTCAGTTCACGTTACAACACACTGTTAAAAATTTAAGCTAAAAGAAAAGTCCAATAATATTTTTGTATCAATTACCGAAAATAAATTTTCTTTGCTAATTTGTTTATACACTTCACTGTGTATTTAATTTCAACAACCCCACAAAAGTCTAATTCATATATTTTTAGGGGAGGGGNGGGGGGGGGGGGGGTAGTGGAAAGTTTGAATGTGTGAAAGTTTTGCAGGGGTTTTCTGGTTATTATTAAAACAAAAAATTATGATAACATAAAAGTCAATTACGTAGAGTATCATCCTGAATGGGTCTGAAATGTGGACAGTTAACTAAAGACAAAGAGAATACTCGCAATCTAAATTGATTTCTGGAGGAGATCATACAGAAAATCAAGACGCAAGAAAATAAGGAACACAGAGATACGATGAATGTTGAGATAATTATACTGAATGAGATCGAAAGGAAGAGATTAAGATGGTAAGGCCATGTACAGCGAATGGAAGACAACCGTATCCTGAAGATTATCCTAAATTGGGAACCTCCTAATGTGTTTACCTTGTTTTTGTGAAACGGTGCATGGGTCTGCCCAGTTTTTGTGAAACCAGCTCGCATAACGTTGTATGTTAAATGAAAAGAATTGATTTGAAAACAAATGATGTAAGGGATAGACGATATAAATGATAAAATGCCATTCAAAGTGTGTAATGTGAGTCTCCTTATATGTTCTTATACTCTTCTTTATACAATACATGTTCTATTTGGTCATTTTGTAACTGTATAATGTATGATTGTATATTGAAGACTCACTTTGCTCGTTGTGGACTCCATCCCCAAACCCCCAGTGAGTGTAAACTAATGTAATTCTAGCGTTATTTTGAATGTTAATTTAATTTACAATTTTATGATTCCCTCTGTCCCATAATTGTGTCATAAAATTTAAAAATTTGTGGAAAATGTGCAAAATTTACCTAAAATCAAAAAGTCTAGCTCTGGTGCAATCACTATTTTGGCCACAAAAGGCCTCCAAAGAAAGGTCCGCACTGACTTTAGAGTTACCCCAAAATTTTGAATTATTTTCGGGAATTAAAAATTAAAATTTCCGATTTTTTGGAATGTTCCCGTCGGTTACAGGTTAGAAGTTATAAGTTTGCCAAATTCCAAGATTCTAGCTCATCTGGAAGTGAGTAAACATTAATGTCAGTGAATGAGTGAGTCAGTCAGTCAGCCATGTGGCTTTATATTATAGTGATAATGAGTATTGTTCAGTTGGAGAGAACCATCGGAATTGAGGAAAATTCTCAATATAATAAAATAATAACCATCCTGGTTATGATTCTCATCAATCATTTAAGAAAGGATTAGATCCAAACAATCTTTATAGCCTCCAAGGTACACTAAAAGGTATCGAGCTTATTTTGCTTGGTTACACTTTGTTGCAGCCTATAAGCAATGGCCGGATTTTTCTGACCTAAAAATAATCAAAAAGTGACCTATAAAATAACTTTGAGATTATAAAAAAATAACTCCAAAATTTCAAAAATTGATCCAAAGACAAGAACAAACGCTCATAATAAATTCGCATGATTAAATCAAACACGCACTTTACAAATGTAAAATGCAATGAAAAGTTTCAACTAAATTCTTGCAATCTGCTGAATTTAATATTGATTTAAAAATACGTGCTTCAGAAGTATTATATACCCCTTCCTAAAACAACCCTCTCCAGCCTAGTGGCAGTCTCACCAAGAATGTGTATTTTACAACTAAACAAGCAAATATGATACAAAGTTTATGGCCTTCATTATATTCTTATTTCGACAGCTGTGTGTTGATTTTTTTTAGCGTTTGTGCATTTATAAAATATTGATAGTGTTTAAAAAACAAACTTAATCAACATTAATGCCTTAAATTTACTCAAAATGCCTAAAAATGACAGAAAAAATAACATAAACTAAGAAAATATGAGCTAAAATCCAAAAATCCAAAAATATTATAAAAAATGAACTATAAATCATACATTTCTAGAACAAGGGGATTATGAATAGAGTGTATGTATCTATGAGCATTGTAGGCGACGGACATTTAAAAATATTATATATCATTGAGATCCGGGCACTGCTTATAAAGTTATAAGCTGCATTATAGTACATATATATACACAAGGCGAACTTGATATTTTTCGGGATATACGATTAATTAAAATTCAATATAAATTTAATAATTCCACTGATGTGAATTCAAATGTTTTAGGAAGCTATGATAAATTTATAATATTACAATACATAGGTGGAATTAATATACTCGTGATATTTAATATAATAGCATATGAAATATTTGAATAAACTCACCAAATTAAAAAAAAAAGTACTTACCTGCTGCCTACTTGGATGTTGATTTTCCGCGAACCACCTCTGAAGTTTGGGAAGTTCGAGTTCTGGATCGAAACTTGTTCTCATTCGAGTTTTTTGTGTTGGATATTGACTTTGTACCGTCTGCAAAAAAAATAATCACAAATTGATTAATTTAATTGGTTTAGGGCATAAGTGGTTTGGTAATCACCCGGATTCGGTTTAAAATAGAAGCAGAGGACAGTCACAACATAGAGTAAAGGCTGGAAAGGTTTTTATTTTCTTATTAATGAAACAAAGTAATTAGTGCTCAACACGCATTCAAATCGAGTAATTATCTAGTTGGATTAGTTATTAATAGTTTGTTCCCTTTTGATTAGTAAAATTGTTTATAATTTTTTTGTTTATTTTTTAAATATGAGATTAGCACTTGTAAAAAATAAAATTATTACTGGAGTATTCACTCATTTGAAAAGCCAAAATAATCGATAGTTTAGGTATAATTAGATGTGGGCGGGTAAAAAAATGTTGTAGAATAGATATAAAATATAATGACTGAACTGCACTATGAAAGGAAGAACCCATATAGTATCACCAATTGAAGAACTTTTCACCGTGCCAGGAATTGAATCTATGACCCTTGGCACAGTAGGTACAGTAGCCCCATGGCTTCTTTGGTACTGACTGACAGCTCCCAACTGACAGCTAAAAGCTTTGAAAAGTTACCAGACCGAATTATGTATCCCTACGCCGAACCATATGATCTGCAAAAACATGTGGTTAGCAGCTGTCACTTCTGACGGTCGAAATTTAGGTATATTCTTAAATGTTGACTGTCACAAGTCAGCTGTGAGCTGTCAGTCAGCACCAAAGAAGCCACGGGGCTACTGTAGACAGGTTACTGACTGAGATAAAGTGTCTTGCTCTTAATTTAAACATATTCCACCATATACATACGACTCTCAAGACACATACAATCATAGAATAAAAAATCAAAATTACTTTAACACTCACGAGAAATCTTCAATAATATTGTACTGTATTTTTTTAATTTTGCATCGCATCTTAATACCCGTCCAGTTTATCCGCATTTAATTACACAAATAAATAAAGATTGAAGTAGAGAGAATATAAAATATATTATTGCGGCTTTTGCGTTTAGGAATTTAGGAATAAAAAAAGCCACAGTTTAAGCCTGTACCTTCACGTCACCTGGAATATAAATGAGTCGTACCTCACGTTTGGTCAGCGTGCCCACCGGTGCGGGTAGTTACATTGCTAGGTGGTAACACCATGAACATGTCACGTGGGAGAGAGATGCAGGAAATTATCTGTTTTAGAATCATATAGCCGAAGTTACTATTTATGCTTTTAGTGAGGAATTCTCCATCAAGATATCATATTCTAAAAATTGAAAAATGATGCCTGGAGAATGGAATCGAACCCGGCACTCTTGGCTTATTATGTCAATGCTCTATCCACTGAGCTATCCAGGTGACAAGGTGTAATTTTTCTATTTTCAGAATATGATATCTAGATGAAGAACTCCTCACAAAAAAAGCATAAATAATAGCTCTGGATATTTGATTCTTAAATATGCAATCCCTTACAATTATAATAATTATCTGATAGTGATCTTAATAAAATCAAACATTTGTAGCCCACGATCTCCGCACGTCCATCATAGACTCTGCCTTAAAATATGAGTGAAGAAGGACCCTGGGCACAGGACGATTCCTGCATAGCTCAGTGGTAAGAGCATTGGCGTACTAAACCATAAGTCTCGGGTTCGATTCCCGTGTCCAATTGTCAATTTTCAGAATATCTAACGTTTGTTCAGTCTGATCTAAGATGATCATTTACCCGCAATAGTGGAAAGGCGTAATAAAGGTGTCGGTCTCGTCTAGTCTGGTTTTCTAGTGAAGGGGAGATCCAGGTTCCGTTCCCGGCTGGGTGTGCGGAGATTTTTATTCTCACAAAAAACGTTTCTCTCCCTCTCTCCAAGAAAATGCAGGTGCATTTCGTATATATTCTACTTTCCTCCTCCCTACCCATTTTTGAACACGTACGGATAACCCAGATGGGCTGTAAGACAGTTGTTTGTATTCATTTATATTATACAAATATAGTGTTTATATATTGATATATATATATATATATATATATATATATCATTTTGTTAGCTCAGCTCTAAACTCAATATAAACAATCCATTACATCTTATAAAAAAGGTCACGGCCGACACAAGGTTGATTTTCAATTATCAGATTTTGACACATGGAAACAAATTAAGTATTTTTCTTTTGATCTGGTTTCTATGCTTACAAAATGAGGATTTATTAAATTTCATGGTAACGAATAGGGTATCCAGTAACAAGGAGATGAAGTGATAGTATCGAACAAGGAATCGGAATCGAGAAAAGTAGGTATCACCACAACTAATATATATAGTATATAGTATATATACTATATAGATACTATATACTACATATAGTATATAGATATGTATGTAGGCACAAGATGTACAGTATATAACAGGGTGGTTGGGTAAAACATATAAGTATCTTTTCCTCCCTGAATAGTGGCGGTACCTAGCGAACACCGTGGCAAGTTATTGTATTATCTTCATTAATAATAATAATTATCACCGCGTCTTACTACCCGTTCGGGATCTTCGTTAAGTTGGTGTGCATGAGGGCAGTGAAGGGAACACAAGTTAAGGGTGGTGTTCTAGCAGTTTTTATAGAAAAACTTTTTCTTTTTTGCTCAAAATAAATCAAATATTGCTCCAGTAGATACATAAGAGTTTAATTTTCTTCACATGTTGATATCAACAGTTGTTGAATATCTGTCATGAGCATAGCGGCATTAGATGACAAACTTTTTAAATGAAGAGAAATAGTGGTCATTAAATTCCAAAACACCCTTGACATATATATGTATATAGGAAAACCTCCCATATCCAGGCCTCTAACACCTGAGACCCGGTATATCCGATACGGCCAATAGCATTTTTATTGATGTATTTTTATTTTCGTAGCTGCACTGCCAAATAAAGGTCTTAGGTTGGTAAAAAACTTTATTGGTCAAGATATACAAATATAAAAAAAGATTCAAAAGAAAATATCATACTTTTTTTCAAAAAAGAAATGATAAATTTAGTTTTGTTGAATTTGTTAAATTGAATAAATATTTAAATAAATAGTAATCTATGTAAGTGCGTACACACACACACACACACACACACACACAAACTTTTCTGTAACTATGTATAGCCAAATAAATTATAATTCTTTTTTACCTTTTAAGCCTTCAGAGGGGTATTAATTTCATATCCGAAATTTTGCCTATCCAAAACGGGTTCAGCAAATTTTATTTCTGGTATCAGAGGCTTACTTTACATATAATATCCGGAATGTAAATTTAATATATGACATGTATATATTATATACAATATATTATGTGTGAGATATATATGGTATATTTGTGATATATATATAGTGCATATCTGGACTAACTATCGTAGGTTTAATGATTGCTGTGTTCAGGATATTAATGTATGTGTATTATTTGGAGGGTGACCTGTCGGTCTACGGGTATGCTGTAAGACTTCTGTGCTGGGAGTCCGGGGCTCAATATTCGGTACCGGCACAGATCTATCTAATAACCAAACCCTTCTTTCACCTCTGACAAGACGTGTATTAATCACAACTTGTGAATGTGTGGAGTGTCAGGCCTCCACCGTGGTTCGGATCCCAGGTTAAACTGTAAGTCCTCCATCTCTTCTCACAATCACCCTACCATTACACATTAGCGTAAGTACGTATAACCCAAACGGGTAATAAGACGCGATGCTAATAATAATAATAATAATAATAATAATAATAATAATAATAATAATAATATTACCTGTAATGCGGGATGCACGGTGTCAGGAGGAGGGGGCGGTGCTTTGCCAGGGGACGCAGAGGGTCGATGGTGAGGGCTGAATCGGCTGGCGGGTGAAGGCCGACGGTTATGAGGGGCTCCAGAGTGATGGTGTTGGTTCACCTGGGTACTCCACCACTGTTCGAATTTGCGGCGGCACTCTTCACTCGGTTCGGCTAAAGGTGGTGATAAGGATTGGCCGCGGCACATCTGAGACAAGGTCACCTGGAACAAGGTCATTCAACGTGCCTTGGTATACTAGTAGTTCTGTTAACAGTAGACCCCTCTCCCTCAATGTTATTATCGTTACTACAGTCTTACTAGTAGTTCTGTGAACAGTAGACCTCACTCTCTCCATGTTATTATAGTTACTACAGTCTTACTAGTAGTTCTGTGAACAGTAGACCTCCCTCCATGTTATTATCGTTACTACAAGTCTTACTAGTAGTTCTGTAAACAGTAGACCCCTCTCCCTCCATGTTATTAACGTTAACACAGTCTTACTAGTAGTTCTGTGAGCAGTATACCTCCCTCAATGTTATTATCGTTAATACAGTCTTACTAGTAGCTCTGTGACAGTAGACCTTCCTCCATGTTATTATCGTTACTTCAGTCTTACTAGTAGTTTGTGAGCAGTAGACCTCTCTCAATATTATTATCATTACTACAGTCCTACTAGTAGTTCTGTGAACAGTATACCTCCCTCCATGTTATTATCGTTACAACAGTCTTACTAGTAGTTCTGTGAACAGCATACCTCCCTCCATGTTATTATCGTTACAACAGTCTTACTAGTAGTTCTGTGAACAGTAGACCTCCCTCCATGTCTTTATCGTTACTACAGTCTTACTAGTAGTTCTGTTAACAGTAGACCTCTCTCCATGTTATTATCGTTACTACAGTCTTACTAGTAGTTTGTGAGCAGTAGACCTCTCTCAATGTTATTATCCTTACTACAGTCCTACTAGTAGTTCTGTGAACAGTAGACCCCACTCCATGTTATTATCGTTACTTAAATCTTACTAGTAGTTCTGTGAACAGTAGACCTCTCTCCATGTTATTATCATTACTACATTCTTACTAGTAGTTCTGTGAACAGTAGACCTCCCTCCATGTTATTATCGTTACTACAGTCTTACTAGTAGTTCTGTGAGCAGTAGACCTCTCTCCATGTTATTATCGTTACTACAGTCTTACTAGTAGTTCTGTGAACAGTAGACCTCCCACCTTGTTATTATCGTTACTACAGTCTTACTAGTAGTTCTGTGAACAGTAGACCTCACTCCACTGGTTTACAAAAAACTCTGTAAGAAATTGGGTTCAGACCCGGGATCGCTTGATATGTATCCAGGACCTTTGACCAAAATACCTCAAAGGTGCCCAGTCCAATGTTATATTTAGAAGAAGTGAACGTGAATTTGCGTGTAGGGAGTGAAGAAAACCATCTTTAGGAAAAAACCCACCTAGATTCGAACCTTTATCTACCCGTCATCGGCAGTCTACTCTACTGCGAGAGTAGCGTGTTAGACCTCGAAGCCACCGACGAGGATGATAGGTTTTTATTAAATTACAGCCTTTGTAATTGGGAATAAATTAAAATTGGTAGTTATTTGTATTGGCCGAAAAAGGCAATTTATAAATCTGGACAGCGTCTCAAGTTTGTACGAGTCTGAGTGTATCGTATCTAACGTGTAGAGCGGTATGTCAGCATAAAGATGTCGACGATCGTGAGTGCATTTTGTTTGTCAGTCTCAAGATGATTAAGAGCTAATTAAGGAATAAAGTCCCATCACACGGAAGTAAATCAAACCGTTGTAATGTGAGTTATGGATCATTTTATACTCTTTTTTTTATGTTAAAGATAAGTTTTACTTTTATTTCTTTGATCTAGTACTTGCGCTCTTGAAAGGTAGCCTATAGCCTTATTTTTGTAAGAAGAACAGTATCTTGTAGTTACTAAGATTACTAATACAATTTTAATGTATTCATAATTAAAGTTATTTTATCTACATATGTCAAGTTTTATATATAATATATTATCAATACCTATAAGATAGCTCAAATAATATGTTAAAATATTATCAATGTTGGCCATAAATACAAGTAAATATGTTTGAATTTTCTAAACTATTCTTCCAGTTAAAATTATACTAAATCTTATTAGGGAAAAGCTTCAAATTGTTATTCTTGCAATGTGCCCACCCCCCCCTTCCCTTCTCGTATGCTTCACTCCTTTCTCAAATAGAAAAATGTAAAATTCTTTATGAGTTATTTTTATATTAGTTTTATTCCCATTAACGACGTTGCTTAGGTACATTTAGATTTTGAAGGTATTTTGCGAAGCGGGCTGCATCGTAATGTGACGCATCAAAGAGTCCAAGCTAAAGATGGTCAAAACAGTGATTTTACGATATCAGTGAATATAGTGACTGTGATTTTAAAATATCGGTGATTTTTCACTGTGACCTGTATTCACAGAGTTTTGATGGACCGATATTGTTTCACTTTCCAACCACGGCCAAAGATAGTATTTAGCTGTTGTCCGAGTAGGCGAGTACAATCGAGTATCGAGTATTTATGAGTATTGGGTATTGGGTATTTAGTATTTACTCTAATAGTCCCATGAGTATCGGTTGGAAGAAAAACTAATTACTTAGGTGTTTGGCGGCTTGCAATGGAATTCGATACTTAAAGGCCTAATATAAACTATTCCTGTCGGCACTGACATTGACAATCGACATACGGCTACCTAATCTTCAGGTTTCATCTGGGTTTCATGTTGCCTGATTAATGTACAGTCAATACAAAAGTATGCGTTTTAAGATGTTTCATATAGTTGATAAAAAGAGAAAGCAAAAGAGGTTATTTAATATTTTATAGTGAAATTTTATGTAATTTGGGCAAAATTAGTTGTCCAACAAACATTATGTTAAACTTGGATACCAATATTAAAACCTATTTGACGTACTATGAGAAACTCTTATAATTGTGTAATTTATTTAGTGATCTGTTTTACTACATTTTAAATGTATGTGACATTAAAAATGAACCTAATATAATGGCAATTGGTTTAGAAAATGATGTTTGGAATGCCAGTCATATACTATATAATTGTAGTTTTATTTTATTTTAAATACCGCACATTAAATACCGTACATAGTAGATGAACTATACATATATTAGAAGCAAATAAACTTTAGATTAAACTATAGGATGATTAGGATCATCAATGCATAGTAAATAATAAGGTTTATTTATATATTTTCTATTTTGTTACTTATTTTAATTTATTATTAGCGATTTTAGAGATAGGATCACCGGAAAAAAGAATAAATGATTTTTTTTTTTCATAGCCTGCTTTTAAAAAGAATCCGAATTGTTATTTGAATAGTAAGCAAGGATTTCGATTTTGTTCTTAACAACAAATATTTTATATTGAAAACGCATGCGAATGAAACATTTAAACCATTAAAGTCATTTTTACGTAGTAATCTGATACCGTTTTTGAAAAATGATCTCTAAGAGATCAAGTGTTTTAAATATAAATAACACCTAAAACATGCCAGTCAATAAGGTCGATTTTCAAGTATCTGGAAGAAAGTAGAAAATAAAAGAATAACAAGGAGCGCGAAGTGAGTATTTACTCGAATGTCTAGAAGAAGCAATACTAGTCCCTTATCTCTAGTAACTGATGCCATCCGATGAAAGTATGGAATATCTCCGATCACTGATATCTCAATCACCGATACTTTTGATATCTAGTCACTGGGAGTGGTGGTGATAATATGGTATCGGTGAAAAAATCCGTCAGTGATTTATTGCCCATCTCTAGTCCAAGCATTATCACACTTATACACCAATGTACCAATTAGAAAGAGAGGGAAGAAAACGAGTTAATCGACGTCAAGCCTCTTGTTTATCTACGGACAACACTCCCCCTCTTCCTCTGACGAGTTTACAGTCACTATACTATTTGTGACTTAAAAAAACCTTTACTTGCTTTTCAATATTACGTTTCTCTGGTTTCTTATTCTATTTAATCATATGCTACCACGGATAGTTTTAATATATATCCTGTCAGGAAGACTCCTACAGGACATTTTTATGACTAAGTCAAATAGCCTGAGTTGTAGAGGATTTATATTAAAAAAATCTTTTACAAAAAACTATTCAAGATGAAAATAATAATTAATGTGACACTGCAAGACTATTTTTAGAACTATCTAAGAATTTCTGGCTTTCGTTTCAACGTTAAATCTTTAAAATTCGCTGTTCTTAACTCAAGCTCCCCGTAATCCTATCTTAAAATAGGACTGGACATATATATATATATATGCTATACATATCAATCTCTCTGCCTATACAGCACAATTTTAATAGGAAGGGCCTTATTTGCGAAATGTAAAATTACTAGACCTAAGTATTCACACGTAGAGTCATGTGACCTAATGTTTAAATATAGGAGCATTTTTTTTACATCCATTTTTGTTTCCAGCCTGGGTC
Source organism: Timema douglasi (assembly GCA_901482245.1). NCBI lineage: Eukaryota > Metazoa > Arthropoda > Insecta > Phasmatodea > Timematidae > Timema > Timema douglasi. Next base: position 184,641 of record CABEEJ010000544.1, read on the forward strand.
AGTTTTTTATTCAAGTCATATATTTTACATTACCAGCTTGCTAGGCCTGTCGTAGCTTCATATGTCTTACAATCTAGCTTAAGACTAGAACAAGCACAACATCCAACCCCTGGCCGTTAATTTATCATTGTGAAAGGGTAAACCCATATTTTCATTAATGATAAATTTTCGGCTATGCCAGGAATTGAAACCGGGAGCTTTTTCTCAGTAGAAAGACACCCTATCGACTGAGCTAAGGCAGGGTGTCGGACTATATACGAGAAATATTATATTATAAATATAACTAATTTTTCTTAATTAGTTTTGGCCTGAAAATGTTTGTATTCTCTAAAAGGCTAAAATGAAGATTGGACTGTATATAATTTATCTGTGAGAAATAATTTGTGAATAATGTCAATACTCTAATCTTTGCTCGATGTATTAATTTACTTGTGAAAGATATTGCTGGAAGGGTCTTATTTACTACGATGCCAATTAAATCATGCGCAGTGTAAATAAAATGTGTTGTGTAAAATCCGCTATTACACTTTAACCCAAGAACAAATAAAAGAAATATGTTAATGTGATTCTGAAATCTTGTTGATATCTTGTTGATATCTAGACTACTGTTTGCTGTTTACTCGCTCCTTGAATTCTTCCCGAGACGAGTTTTGTGAAGAGATAATAAAACAAGAAAAGGTAACATGATAAATTATGAAGAATTGTTGATGATAATTTCAAGACAGAACAAGGAGTAATATTGTTTAACTAGTGATGGTTTAAAACATTCTTAAGTCAGGGATTATTTCATCAAATGGGATTCCCGCAAAGACCCTGACTGTTTAATCCCAAGGTGTACAAAGCATATAAATGCAACGAATTATAAATATACCTTTTACATATACGGTTCATTCTGTTAAATGTTGGAGATTCTATGACCATTGTTTACAACAATTTCTTTTTTATAGGATTACTTTTTTGTTTTATTTATTTCAACAAAGGTGGTTCTCTTAGCAAATATATACAGTACATTTATTTAAGGTCATACAGGATCTTGCAATTTGTGAATTGGAGCATCGCTTTCTATGGAGCTTAATCATAGATCCTAAAGAAAAAGGAGACTAAATATTTGGACATCTTTGAGAGTAATCCTTAACTTACGCCTTTATATTGGGTGTTATTTTATTTTCTCCGACGTGTCTTATTGCCAGTCAAGGTTGTCTGACATTTAATTCGTAAAGAAACACCCCCTTTACATCCGGCCAGGAAACCGGTCTCGTGGTATAATGTTCAGAGCCCCTGACTGTTGATATGAAGATCCCGGGTTCAATTCTCGGGTGGTACCTTGGGTATTTTTCCTGAAGGAGGAATCACTCCAACGGTCACCAGGGTTTGGTTAGTTAGGCTTAAGTTAGATTAAAGTGTTTCAACTGGTTCCACACTCTCATACTCACTATACCTCTCATACTCACTATCTCCCTCATACTCACTATCTCCCTCATACTCATTATCACCATCATACTCAATATCACCATCATACTCACTATAACCATCATACTCACTATCACCCTCATACTCACTATACCTCTCATACTCATTATCCCCCTCATACTCACTATCTCCCTCATACTCATTATCACCATCATACTCAATATCACCATCATACTCACTATCACCATCATACTCACTATCACCTTCATATTCACTATCACCCTCATACTCACTATACCTCTCATACTCATTATCTCCCTCATACACACTATCTCCCTCATACTCACTATCACCCTCATACTCACTATTAATCTCATACTCATTATCTCCCTCATACTCACTTTCTCCCTCATACTCACTTTCTCCCTCATACTCACTATACCTCTCATACTCACTTTCTCCCTCATACTCATTATCACCATCATACTCACTATCACCATCATACTCATTATCTCCCTCATACTCACTATCTCCCTCATACTCATTATCACCATCATACTCACTATCACCATCATACTCACTATCACCCTCATACTCACTATCACCCTCATACTCACTATCACCCTCATACTCACTATCTCCCTCATACTCATTATGACCATCATACTCACTATCTCCCTCATACTCACTATCTCCCTCATACTCAATATCACCATCATACTCACTATCACCATCATACTCACTATCACCCTCATACTCACTATCACCCTCATACTCACTATACCTCTCATACTCATTATCTCCCTCATACTCACTATATACCTCATACTCATTATCACCATCATACTCAATATCACCATCATACTCACTATCACCATCATACTCACTATCACCCTCATACTCACTATCACCCTTATACTCACTATACCTCTCATACTCATTATCTCCCTCATACTCACTATCTCCCTCATACTCATTATCACCATCATACTCACTATCACCATCATACTCACTATCACCCTCATACTCACTATCACCCTCACACTCACTATACCTCTCATACTCATTATCTCCCTCATACTCACTATCTCCCTCATACTCACTATCACCCTCATACTCACTATACCTCTCATACTCATTATCTCCCTCATACTCATTATCACCATCATACTCAATATCACCATCATACTCACTATCACCATCATACTCATTATCACCATCATACTCACTATCTCCCTCATACTCACTATCACCTTCATACTCACCATCATCTCATCTTATCAGGACATGGAAAGAGCCTCCATGGAAAGGATGTACTATTAGTACATTCGGGCGTCCCCTGGACAACAGTACATTAGTACGGGATAATATTTCGGCAAATTCATCTTAAGATTAATGTAGCCCCTACGCTATTATTAATAATATCCGGCTGGGATTAAAGCTCCGTCCTTGAAGTTATCAGAAAATTAGATTTCAAAAGCTAGAGGCTTATTTCACTTGCCCTTGACACGGGTTCTAGGATTAAATGAACAACCAATATTTGGTTGGGTGGCTTCTTAACATTTTATTTGCGTTAAAAAAAACATTCCTATAAACAAATATTTATAGGAAGAGCCTCATCTGACCGCTATAAAATCTACTTTATTCACTTTCACGTCTTAATACGTCAAGTCATGTATTCTGATGTTGAAGCTTTTGATAGATATTACCAATAGCTATACAATACGAATTATAATAAAAATTATGTATCGTCAACTCTAAGGTTGGTTTGATGCGCTTCCCATCCAACCGGAGCTGGGCAGAACTTCTGCTGATAAGTGCTGAGCTCTCCATCTGATATAATGCACAAATATTAAAACTAATAATGTCTCTCTTTTTCGCACATTCGTCTAAAATGTTTAGACACTTCCTAGATGGCCTATCTTTTCCTTTTAGTCTACACACTCTACCTTCATAAATTTGCTTCATCACTCGATACACACTCATCCTCTAATCATGCCCAAACCAACGTTAGAAGCTTCTTTCACAATTACTTATTGGATTCCTTTTCAAACCGCAATCCTTCAACTCTCCTTGTTCCTTTCCCCCTCTTTCTAGCCAGACGTTAATACATTTATTCCTAACTGCCCTCCTCACCCGAATACTCTTAGAATGAAGTCGTTAATAACCTCAATGTTGAGAACATCTCCGATGAACTAAGCCTACTCCCTGCAGGGAGGGCCGACCCGCATTATCCCTCTGCCACGAAGGTTGCCAGGTGCCCCTAGCCTACCCAATGGACCGCTTCTCAAGAACCATATTTTATTTATTGAGAGGCCTAAATTTTAGGGGACCATGTGCAAGCTCCGTCTCATCCCCTCTTCCCCAATAACACCTAACTTAGGTAATACAGCTTGACCAGACGTCTTAAGAGCCCGTCTCACCCCACAGATAGCACCTAACTTAGGTAGGTAATACAGCTCTAACCAGACGTCTTAAGAGCCCGTCTAACTCCACAGATAACACCTAACTTAGGTAATACATCTAGAACCAGACGTCTTAAGAGCCCGTCTCACCCCACAAATAACACCTAACTTAAGGAGGTAATACGGCTGTAACCAGACGTCTTAAATTCCGGTCTCACCATACAGATAACACCTAACTTAGGTAGGTAATACAGCTTGAACCAGACGTCTCAAGAGCCCGTCTAACCCCACAGATAACACCTAACTTGGGTAGGTAATACAGCTAGAACCAGACGTCCTAAAGAGCCCGTCTCACCCCCAGATAACACCTAGCTTAGGTAGGTAATACAGCTGGAACCAAACGTCTTAAGAGATCGTCTCACAACACAGATAACACCTACATTAGGTAGGTAATACAACTAGAACCAGACGTCTTAAGAGCCCGTCTAACCCCACAGATAACACCTAACTTGGGTAGGTAACACAGCTCGAACCAGACGTCCTAAAGAGCCCGTCTCACCCCAAAGATAACACATAACTTAGGTAGGTAATACAGCTTGAACCAGACGTCTTAAGAGCCCGTCTCACCCCACAGATAACACCTAGCTTAGGTAGGTAATACAGCTAGAACCAGACGTCTTAAATTCCCGTCTCACCCTACAGATAACACCTAGCTTAGGTAAAACAGCTTGAACCAGACGTCTTAAGAGCCCGTCTCACCCCACAGATAACACCTAACTTAGGTAATACAGCTTGAACCAGACGTCTTAAGAGCCCGTCTCACCCCACAGATAACACCTAACTTAGGTAGGTAATACAGCTAGAACCAGACGTCTTAAGAGCCCGTCTCACCCCACAGATAACACCTAACTTAGGTAGGTAATACAGCTAGAACCAGACGTCTTAAGAGCCCGTCTCACCCCACAGATAACACCTAACTTAGGTAGGTAATACAGCTAGAACCAGACGTCTTAAGAGCCCGTCTCACCCCACAGATAACACCTAACTTAGGTAGGTAATACAGCTAGAACCAGACGTCTTAAGAGCCCGTCTCACCCCACAGATAACACCTAACTTAGGTAGGTAATACAGCTAGAACCAGACGTCTTAAGAGCCCGTCTCACCCCACAGATAACACCTAACTTAGGTAGGTAATACAGCTAGAACCAGACGTCTTAAGAGCCCGTCTCACCCCACAGATAACACCTAACTTAGGTAGGTAATACAGCTAGAACCAGACGTCTTAAGAGCCCGTCTCACCCCACAGATAACACCTAACTTAGGTAGGTAATACAGCTAGAACCAGACGTCTTAAGAGCCCGTCTCACCCCACAGATAACACCTAACTTAGGTAGGTAATACAGCTAGAACCAGACGTCTTAAGAGCCCGTCTCACCCCACAGATAACACCTAACTTAGGTAGGTAATACAGCTAGAACCAGACGTCTTAAGAGCCCGTCTCACCCCACAGATAACACCTAACTTAGGTAGGTAATACAGCTAGAACCAGACGTCTTAAGAGCCCGTCTCACCCCACAGATAACACCTAACTTAGGTAGGTAATACAGCTAGAACCAGACGTCTTAAGAGCCCGTCTCACCCCACAGATAACACCTAACTTAGGTAGGTAATACAGCTAGAACCAGACGTCTTAAGAGCCCGTCTCACCCCACAGATAACACCTAACTTAGGTAGGTAATACAGCTAGAACCAGACGTCTTAAGAGCCCGTCTCACCCCACAGATAACACCTAACTTAGGTAGGTAATACAGCTAGAACCAGACGTCTTAAGAGCCCGTCTCACCCCACAGATAACACCTAACTTAGGTAGGTAATACAGCTAGAACCAGACGTCTTAAGAGCCCGTCTCACCCCACAGATAACACCTAACTTAGGTAGGTAATACAGCTAGAACCAGACGTCTTAAGAGCCCGTCTCACCCCACAGATAACACCTAACTTAGGTAGGTAATACAGCTAGAACCAGACGTCTTAAGAGCCCGTCTCACCCCACAGATAACACCTAACTTAGGTAGGTAATACAGCTAGAACCAGACGTCTTAAGAGCCCGTCTCACCCCACAGATAACACCTAACTTAGGTAGGTAATACAGCTAGAACCAGACGTCTTAAGAGCCCGTCTCACCCCACAGATAACACCTAACTTAGGTAGGTAATACAGCTAGAACCAGACGTCTTAAGAGCCCGTCTCACCCCACAGATAACACCTAACTTAGGTAGGTAATACAGCTAGAACCAGACGTCTTAAGAGCCCGTCTCACCCCACAGATAACACCTAACTTAGGTAGGTAATACAGCTAGAACCAGACGTCTTAAGAGCCCGTCTCACCCCACAGATAACACCTAACTTAGGTAGGTAATACAGCTAGAACCAGACGTCTTAAGAGCCCGTCTCACCCCACAGATAACACCTAACTTAGGTAGGTAATACAGCTAGAACCAGACGTCTTAAGAGCCCGTCTCACCCCACAGATAACACCTAGCTTAGGTAGGTAATACAGCTAGAACCAGACGTCTTAAGAGCCCGTCTCACCCCACAGAGCACTATCACACTTAGATACCAATGCACGAAATAGAAAGAGAGGGAATAAAATGAGAAGTTCACCCTGAGAGGCCTCTTGTTTATCTATGGTAAAAACTTCCCCTCTTCCTCTGACGAGTTTACACTTTCACTATACCACTTGCGTCTTGAAAACATTGACTTGCTTTTTATAATTACATTTTCCTTGCTTCCTATTCTGGATAGATATTTGCTTCCATGGAGATTTTTAATCTACATCCTGGCAGGAAGACTCCTACAGGACATTTTCTTGACCAACCCAAAAAGCCTAAAATTTAGGGGGTTTATAAAAAATCCGTTTACAAAAAAATACTTCAAGCTAAAAATAATAACTTCGTAACACAGTATGGCAATATTTATAAATATTTAATACCGTAATGTATGGTTTTTGTTCCAAATTTATACCTATAAAATATGCTAAATAAAACGTAAATCCACTAACATGGGAAACCCTATTATGAAATGTAATAAGTGGCGTCAGAGGTAGTCAACGTCCTTACATATTTTGTTTTATTGAATACATAAGTTAATATCGCAGATTAGATGATGAACCATATATTATAAATCTCTAGTATATATTTCTAATATCTAAAGTGTACAGTAGAGGGAAGTCGCTAAAATATTGTGGCATTATAAGTCAAGGGGATGGCTAGTATTTACTGATGTTCCTGCAAGTTTTAGGTTTTCATTTAATTTGAGTAGGTGTAAATAATTTAAAATACTAATATTGTTTGACTTATTTATTTACTATATAGCACTAGGAACTCAAAAGTTTTTTGATGCACTCAAAAATGTAATCCTCCTATCCCTCTCTTGAGCTAGTTCTATCCAGTCCACCTCATTAAACCCTATCACTATTTTGAGCAAGTTCTATCCAGTCCACCTCATTACATCCTATCCCTATCTTGAACTAGTTTTATCCAGTCCACCTCATTACATCCTATCCCTATCTTGAGCTAGTTCTATCCAGTCCACCTCATTACACCCTATCCCTGTCTTGAGCTAGTTCTAGCCAGTCCACCTTATTACACCATATCCCTATATTGAGCTAGCTCTATCAAGTCCATCTCCTTACACCCTATCCCTATCTTGAGCTAATTCTATCCAGTTTATCTTCTTACACCATGTCAATATCTTGAGCTAGTTATAATCAGTCCACCTCATCACACCCTATCCCTATCTTGAGCTAGTTATAATCAGTCCACCTCATTACACCCTATCCCTATCTTGAGCTAGTTCTATCCAGTCCACCTCATTACACCCTATCCCTATCTTGAGCTAGTTCTATCCAGTCCACCTCATTACACCCTATCCCTGTCTTGAGCTAGTTCTATCCAGTCCACCTCATTACACCCTATCTTTCTCAGGTCTATTTTAATGTTTTCCTCCCATCTCCGTCTAAATAATTCCTACCGATCTCTTACCATGTTTGACATAATTAGAAATCATACTTTATTAACTATATTCATAATCCCAGTAATAGATTCTTAAAGTATCGCCTTTTGTAGTGTGATTACGTCAAGACAATCATGGCCCACTATACTAATCCACGTTGTGTAAGGGAGAAGCCATATACGGAAAAATAGAGGAGTAGATTCTCTAGGTAGAGTTGAGGTAAGCAACGATTTGGTGGAGGGGAAAGGGGCGAGTGTGAGGGTGGGGGAGGGGAGGCCATAAATGATATTATCTTAGACATGTCACTTAGTTAAGAGGTGTTATTTATGAGGGGCGTATAGAACCTAGCAAGACTTGGAAGGCTTAATGTGGATAAAGGCACATACAGGTTGTATATCATAAGCTTTTGTAATGCTACTTCCACAAGAAGAAAATCTCGGAGAAAACTTCTTGTGGACTTGCTTGCCTGGTTTAGCTTTCCGCTTAAGGGGGCCGACTACCTAAGGCAATGAGATATGTTGCAGGTGAATAGAAAGCAAACGTCCCTTAAGAAGATGTTTGTTATTTCAAGATTTTTTTTCAAGCCAAAAAAATCGTTAGTGGTAAAAACATATCCGCAAAGGATTAAAAACCTTCAATTGTGTGTTTTATAATTTAAAATAATGACAAATAATTTTAATTATCTCATTTTTTTTACTGATTTTCTCTCGGAATGTTGCTATTTAGAGATCGAATTAAATGGTATAAACATTGATTGCATCTAAATACTAATAGTAAATCAATTTTAACAGGGTCGCAACAGAACATTCTAAATTAGTTGAGGATTGTTTTAGTGGTTTGGAAGCTTCAGAACTGACATTACCATAAGAAATACAGCAATGTGATGGTAACAACAGAACATTCTATATTATTTGAGGTTATTTTAGTAGTTTGGAGGCTTCAAAGCTGACATTAAAATAAGAAATACGACAGTGTGAGATAGTCTTTTCAGGGAATTGGTCGCTAAATAAATATATTTTATAAATATGATTTGGCTCATCCCACTCTTTTGATTGCAAAATGAATACTTTTGTTACTATTTGCATTTTTATTTTTTATTTAAAAAGAAGGTATTGTCATCGTTAAAATTTCTTACTTTGAGATTATGATGAATATTTACGTTTTATGTGCTTCCAGATCAAAAAATAAATAAATTTTTAAATTCTGTCTGTACCCTGGCCACATTATCTTGAACAGTTTGATGAATTTTGATCAAACTTGATATATAGATATTACATATATATACCTCGGGGCAGTTATTGCTTTTGACTCCAGCCCTTAAATAATATATAAATGTAGGCCCTAAATTAAGCTTATTTATATATAAATCTTCAAGGTCATTTAAAAAAATTTCAAAACTTTGTAGTAAGTTAACTACATTTAAATTTATTTATTTTAGCAACATAAACATAGCCTAAATTATTGTTTGCCATTTAAAGTAGACCACAGATACCAATTTTGAACAAAATCGTGGTAGCTATTATCAAAAAATTTCAACTTTATCAAAAATAGGTGATCAGTTAATTTTTATTATTAGAATATTTAAAAAAAGTATACTGAATGATGTATTTTGTAAAAATATTACCAGACACCAATTTAAAAAAATCTTTCGAACCATTTTTGAAAAATTTGGGACTAAAATATCTCAAGGCTTAGGAAGATTGAATTTATAGGATGTTCACCCGCATTTGCGTGGAGGGAGAGTGGAAAACCATTTAGGATAAACTCCTACGTTACACCTTACTGGGATTTAACCCTGATCTCCCAGTTATTAGCAGTCTAATCTATTGCGAGAGTAGCACCTTATACCATTTGACCAGCGAAGCAGTTATATACTCAATTTAATTATACTAATGGGATAGAGGAAAGGAAGATAGAATTTAGTATAAATTCACCCGCAATTGCGTGGAAAGATAGTAGGAAACAATTTACCATAAGGACACTAGGTAAGGATTCGAACAACGACCTCCCCCTCACCGGCAAACCAAAGTGCGCGAGCCTGACGTTAAACCCACGCGTCCGTCGATGAAAGAAACACGTCTCGTGCCAAACACTCGATCCCAATCTATCGACAATCTTCTCAAAATATAAGGAGTCGCTCCATGAACTCGAACACATAATGGCAATAATTCCAATATCTCATCACAACGGACTGTTCCATTTCTTAACGAGATGAGCCTCAGATGAACAACTCATTTTTCCCCTGACAGTCTAATTTTGTAAATCTTCATCATCCTTTCGTATCTGATTCGACTCACGTCCCCCCCCCCCACCCCTACCCCTCAGCAAACCTCCCATATTCCACCTCCTTAGACCTCTCCACTGACACCCCCCTCCCTCTCCATCGGGGCACTAATTCCCTTTGATCACCCATGTAAACCCCCATCTACTATCTTCCAACCGCACCCACTTCTTATATGCTGCTGCACTCTTTCGGCTGACACCCACAAATACCCCTTAGTTCCTTATGATTTAATCCTCTCCAACATTTTAACCCTTCACATATTTTTATAGTATGTTGGATAGCGGGGAAGTGCAAAATGAGACCAAAAGAAAGGAAGTGACGCTTAAGTGAGCAATATTTATCATGGATTTCTCGTCGGTAAATTTGAAAAAAAAAAAATAGAGAGCGCCTTCTTCAGGATGTCTTGATTCATTTGTACCCATTAATTAAGAGTTCCACAACAATTCAGTCACAGATATCCAAGTTTAAATCTATTTTATTGCACTTATGAATGTAACATTTAGAATTGAAGACTCTGATATAAATCTTTATCCTTGTACTTAGCATAAATTCATATTGCGTGTTGCATATTTACACACATATATTCATGAATGACTCTTTTTATCTGTACTGTGAATGTGAACGTTGCATCTTTACATACACCGATATCCAAGTTTGTATATATTTCAAATGGCTTTGAAAGTGAAATTTTTCGCTTTCTGTTAGATGCATTTAAGTGCAATATTACTCGTACTTCATAGATATACATAACTTGGAGGGAGGTCTACTGTTCACAGAACTACTAGTAAGACTGTAGTAATGATAATAACATGGAGGGAGGTCTACTGTTCACAGAACTACTTGTAAGACTGTAGTAACGATAATAACATGGAGGGAGGTCTATTGTTCACAGAACTAGTAAGACTGTAGATACCATAATAACATGGAGGGAGGTATATTTTTGACAGAACCACTCGGGAAACTGTGTTAACAAGAGGAGACATGGTGGAGGAGACGATAAAGACATAGATGGCCATGAGCAATGTCAACTTTTAATAGAACTACTAGATAAACTTTTTTAGTTTGGGCTTGTCTAGGTCCTCTTATAATTAAATCATATTGAGGTAAACAATAGGAATAAAATTACGCTTAGCTATGGAACCATCGGGATGAAATGTACACAGATTATCTACGTCCACACTCTTTACGGACTCAATTTACAGTAATTCAAAATAAAACTCCATTGTTTTTACATCTATTCATTGCACGGATTAGGACAAATTAATCTACCCTGAAGAGAGGTTTATTCAAATCAGAGCATTATATTAGGAAACTTTCTGCGATAGAGACTCTACTCTCAGACGGTACTTGTCCATATCATTCCTTGTATACTTGATGTCAAAACAATTGAAGGGGCTTTGTAGAGAGCTCCATATTTCAGTGGTATAAAATTTTACCCTGCTTACAAGGAGTAGCTTCAAGGATCAGACAATGATTCCAAATTTGAGTCGTAGCATACGTTTAGGTATGAGGTCAACCGTGAGAGTTTAAGGAGATAAAACGTTGAGAAGGGTGGAATAAAGGATGGTAGGGGAGGCAAAATGAGATAAATAGCGAAATAAGTAAATACCATTTCACAGAGAGAAATACATCCATTTCAAACAATTTTTTTGGATTGATTGTTTATTTAGTGTACATTTATCTAAAGCATTTTAATATTAGGAATGGGAACATACAATAAAGTATCTCTTAAAGCCACTACGGAAATAAATTTCTTTGAGTTCATTGTCCTCATTACTAGATTTTTTTCCATTAAAAGAAAAAGATGAACTCACTACCATGGAACATTATTATACCCGAGGATAGCTATAAAATAAATGTTATATTAAATTGTAAGAAAACTTAGGCCAATCTCATTTAGATAAAGACAAAACGATTGAGTTAAATATAATCTAGAGCTAGTATGAAATTTGAAGATATTCCATTAATATTAATCATTTATATATAAAATATATAATATATAAATAATATATATATATAATATATATTTTATATACATTAGATAATATATTTTATATATTATAAATTTAGATATTTATATAAATATATAGATAAATATATAATATATATATTTATACATTTATATGATATATATATAATATATTTATTTGGATCCTTTTATTTATATATATATATATACATAAATACTTATTATATATAAATACAAATAAATACAAACAGTTTTGGAGAAAACGTGAAAAAAATTAAAGAATACATAGGGGATGCACTACCTAACATTTTGAGATAGGGAACATGTGGTATACGAAGCCAGCTAATTGCGATCTGGGTCTAAACATATATAACACTATTACTGATGCCAGGTTTATTTACATCTTTCTCGATACCAGCAAGGATTTATCTTATGAGTGTTGCGAATCACATCACAGGCAACGACTATCCTGGCAATCAATTCCAAGTCTTGTGTAAAATGGGGTCTCACACACAAGTGATTTGAGATATTCTCATACAAAATAGCTTTCCGGCTATCCCTCCATATGTTTAGACCCATATCCCCCTTAGCTGGCCTCGCAGATCTCAAAATGTTAGGTAGCACGCTTTCACTGAAACACCTTGTATATATAAATATACATACTTATATATATAAATAAATATATTAAAACATTTCAAATTGGGCAAGAAGAATTAATGTATGTGTTTGATAAAAATGTATTATGCAATTGATAGAAGTTCTATGAGAAGTAAACCTAGCTCCCTCCATGTTATTATCATTACTACAGTCTTACTAGTAGTTCTGTGAACAGTAGACCTCCCTCCATGTTATTATCGTTACTACAGTCTTAGTAGTTCTGTGAACAGTATACCTCTCTTCATGTTATTATCCTTACTACAGTCTTACTAGTAGTTCTGTGAACAGTAGACCTCCCTCCATGTTATTATCGTTACTACAGTCTTACTAGTAGTTCTGTGAACAGTAGACCTCCCTCCATGTTATTATCGTTACTACAGTCTTACTAGTAGTTCTGTGAACAGTAGACCTCCCTCCATGTTATTATCGTTACTACAGTCTTACTAGTAGTTCTGTGAACAGTAGACCTCCCTCCATGTTATTATCGTTACTACAGTCTTACTAGTAGTTCTGTGAACAGTAGACCTCCCTCCATGTTATTATCGTTACTACAGTCTTACTAGTAGTTCTGTGAACAGTAGACCTCCCTCCATGTTATTATCGTTACTACAGTCTTACTAGTAGTTCTGTGAACAGTAGACCTCCCTCCATGTTATTATCGTTACTACAGTCTTACTAGTAGTTCTGTGAACAGTAGACCTCCCTCCATGTTATTATCGTTACTACAGTCTTACTAGTAGTTCTGTGAACAGTAGACCTCCCTCCATGTTATTATCGTTACTACAGTCTTACTAGTAGTTCTGTGAACAGTAGACCTCCCTCCATGTTATTATCGTTACTACAGTCTTACTAGTAGTTCTGTGAACAGTAGACCTCCCTCCATGTTATTATCGTTACTACAGTCTTACTAGTAGTTCTGTGAACAGTAGACCTCCCTCCATGTTATTATCGTTACTACAGTCTTACTAGTAGTTCTGTGAACAGTAGACCTCCCTCCATGTTATTATCGTTACTACAGTCTTACTAGTAGTTCTGTGAACAGTAGACCTCCCTCCATGTTATTATCGTTACTACAGTCTTACTAGTAGTTCTGTGAACAGTAGACCTCCCTCCATGTTATTATCGTTACTACAGTCTTACTAGTAGTTCTGTGAACAGTAGACCTCCCTCCATGTTATTATCGTTACTACAGTCTTACTAGTAGTTCTGTGAACAGTAGACCTCCCTCCATGTTATTATCGTTACTACAGTCTTACTAGTAGTTCTGTGAACAGTAGACCTCCCTCCATGTTATTATCGTTACTACAGTCTTACTAGTAGTTCTGTGAACAGTAGACCTCCCTCCATGTTATTATCGTTACTACAGTCTTACTAGTAGTTCTGTGAACAGTAGACCTCCCTCCATGTTATTATCGTTACTACAGTCTTACTAGTAGTTCTGTGAACAGTAGACCTCCCTCCATGTTATTATCGTTACTACAGTCTTACTAGTAGTTCTGTGAACAGTAGACCTCCCTCCATGTTATTATCGTTACTACAGTCTTACTAGTAGTTCTGTGAACAGTAGACCTCCCTCCATGTTATTATCGTTACTACAGTCTTACTAGTAGTTCTGTGAACAGTAGACCTCCCTCCATGTTATTATCGTTACTACAGTCTTACTAGTAGTTCTGTGAACAGTAGACCTCCCTCCATGTTATTATCGTTACTACAGTCTTACTAGTAGTTCTGTGAACAGTAGACCTCCCTCCATGTTATTATCGTTACTACAGTCTTACTAGTAGTTCTGTGAACAGTAGACCTCCCTCCATGTTATTATCGTTACTACAGTCTTACTAGTAGTTCTGTGAACAGTAGACCTCCCTCCATGTTATTATCGTTACTACAGTCTTACTAGTAGTTCTGTGAACAGTAGACCTCCCTCCATGTTATTATCGTTACTACAGTCTTACTAGTAGTTCTGTGAACAGTAGACCTCCCTCCATGTTATTATCGTTACTACAGTCTTACTAGTAGTTCTGTGAACAGTAGACCTCCCTCCATGTTATTATCGTTACTACAGTCTTACTAGTAGTTCTGTGAACAGTAGACCTCCCTCCATGTTATTATCGTTACTACAGTCTTACTAGTAGTTCTGTGAACAGTAGACCTCCCTCCATGTTATTATCGTTACTACAGTCTTACTAGTAGTTCTGTGAACAGTAGACCTCCCTCCATGTTATTATCGTTACTACAGTCTTACTAGTAGTTCTGTGAACAGTAGACCTCCCTCCATGTTATTATCGTTACTACAGTCTTACTAGTAGTTCTGTGAACAGTAGACCTCCCTCCATGTTATTATCGTTACTACAGTCTTACTAGTAGTTCTGTGAACAGTAGACCTCCCTCCATGTTATTATCGTTACTACAGTCTTACTAGTAGTTCTGTGAACAGTAGACCTCCCTCCATGTTATTATCGTTACTACAGTCTTACTAGTAGTTCTGTGAACAGTAGACTTCACTCCATGTTATTATCGTTACTACAGGTTTACTAGTAGTTCTGTGAACAGTAGACCTCTCTTCATGTTATTATCGTTACTACATTCTTACTAGTAGTTCTGTGAACAGTAGACCTCTCTTCATGTTATTATCGTTACTACAGCCTTACTGGTAGTTATGTGAACAGTAGACCTCCCTCCATGTTATTATCGTTACTACAGTCCTACTAGGAGTTCTGTGAACAGTAGACCTCTCTTCATGTTATTATCGTTACTACAGTCTTACTAGTAGTTCTGTGATCAGTAGACCTCGCTTCTACCATATTATTATCGTTATTACTGTCATAAAATCCCACTTTCATTTCATTTTAGATATCTCTTATAATTTTTGTATTTGAAGTTAATATTATTCCTTGGTGATCAATTTTGACAGAAAACAAATGAACAAAATATACATTGTTACAATGTCTTAATTGATAATAGCTGCCATTCACGTGGTTTAAGGCGTCAGTCTCACAATATATGTCAAAATTAAAATAAATGTATATATATAAGTAATTTGGTATAGGTTCACAGAATGTCCTTTCCAAATCTCATTATAGTTTGTCTAAGTATTTCAGTTATCGGTTAAGAAAGATCCGGACATTCATCTAGACAGACGAAATGTCAGCTATTCAAGATAAAACAGGAACTCGCTGTGCTTGGTCAATTAAGCAAAATGCTTTGTTGATAATTTAATATAAAATGTTCACTTCAGTACTGGCTTTGTAAAGGTGTTTTTTTTTCAAGTTACTAACTATTTAACGACAAAATGAAAGATTAATTAAATTATTTCATCATGCATTTTGGAAAACAAATGTGGTTTAGCTGGAGTAAAGAGATTTTTGGTGGACGATGCAGTACCTCGTGGTGTCTCCTTGGTAACTCATGGAGGCTGTGGGAATTAGCTTGCTTACAAGCCTGAGGGAAGAACTCACAAAGAACTATGATAATAATATGCATAATTTATCCAAACCAATTATTTTATTCAGCAAATTTTTACCCCTCCCCTACATAAACTAGAGAGGTATTTTTATATTTATTTTATTTGCTTATACTGCATCCTAGTACCCACTAGGACTTTACAAATATTTGCCCTAATGTTATAGAGAGGACAAAAGAAGATTTTTTAGAGGAAAATTACCTCCATTTATGAGAAGTGGGGTCTATAAATCATTGAGGGGGGGGAAAAACTTCGTACAAATGTGTCTGGTGTAATACATAGTTATTGAATAAAGCGAGGTTTTGTTTTAACATGACTATTTTGTATATTTGTCCTTATGTCTGTAGATCCGGATATTTGCTATGCGAAAAATGTCAAATGTTTCGACCAATTTTAACCTAATTTGGTCAGGATATTATTTGACTCTAAGCTGATCGACATCGACATCGATAAATAAAGTTTATAAATAGCACCAAATAAGTTACTTGCTATAGCAACGATATTTTACTCCAAATTAAACCAAATATTATTTAAGTAAATACCTTTAATTTAATTTATTACATATATTACACTCAACAGTTATTAAATATGTTTGTCATGGGGGTTATATTAAGAAAAGTTTGCCATTTAAAATACTTCTTATAAATTTTCAATATGCCCATGACCGATATTTGAGAACTTTTGTACTTACTATGTTTATAAAACTAAACTAAATGTATCTACTGAAGTAATATTTTATTTAAAATGCTAAAAGGAAGATTTTTTAATTGTAAAAACTGTATAAATACTGGCCTTAGATAATAAAGTGTTCCAACTCATCTTAATATCCCTGTTAATATGTTTTTAAACTAGAATAAACCTGTCAAATCTTCGCAGAAATAGATGATTATATGAGTTACTTCGATGTAGATTTTAATGAGAAGCACCAGAAGTCTGTAGCGAGGTTAAATAGAGAAATAAATGCGGAGTATCTAAGAGTAGTTTGAAGCGACTCAACTAAGAATCTCTTTGTCTGGTTCTAACAGTGCCTGCTAATAAGATTACTAGAGCATTATTTCTTGACAGTAATGAGATCAAAAGACTTCTTAACACTAATTTCTCCATCCGGTAGCTTTCAAACAAAACTTGTCTGTATAGTTCATTTGCAAGAGGTAAGGTAATGGAGAGGGAAAAGATTTAGTAGGAGTTTCAAAATACTAATGGAGATGTGGACATGGATACAATTTTTATTAAAAATAATAAATACATTATTGTGAAAGTAAGCGCCAATGAATATAGTTTTCCTTTAAAAAAAAAATAGACAGTAATTTCTTATAAAAGTCTTAAAATGATTTTTAAATACCATAAGCCTTTTAATTATATTTAAATATGTTTAAGTCTTTTAGACATTTGCAGGATTAAACAAATGATTCAGTATATGTTAATAGTAAAAATTATTTACTAACCATAACTTTCTTTAGTTTTGAATAAATTATTGATTATTTGTTTAGAACCAAACTTTTTACTCTAATTCTACAAGTCATATCCTTAGAAAGATTTTAATGCTCCTTACTACCAATTTCTTAGAATTTTTTCTGAATCAATACTTTAAGGCAAGGATAAAATCTTTAATATTATATATATTCTTTAATTTGAAAAATTACACCTGAAGACGGCAATCGAACCCGGGACCTTTGGCTTAGTGAGACAATGCTCTAACCACTGAGCTTTATGAGATTTAGATCCATGTGTATAAGAAAGTGATAGGGGATGAGTATCCACAGGATTATTTTTGGTTGTTGAATAAAATGTCATTTAGTGGAACACGATTCAGTGACCGAATGGTCTAAGGCGTCACTCTCGTGTTAGACTGGCCTGCTGATGACGGGGAGATATAGGTTCTAATCCCGGTCGTATCTACTGAAGATGAGCTTTCTTAAATGGTTTTCCACTCTCACTCCACCCAAATGTGGGTGGATCATCTCTAAAATGCTTCCTTCCTCATCCCTACCCAATTATTGTAATTATTATATGCGTGACCTGAACAGTTAGTAATACGCTGTGATTAAAAAAACAAATTGGCTGATAAATGACTGCTTGAACATCGGAATCGAATCAGGGACCACTTGAATGGGTTTTTAAAATTGAATTGGCAATTGCCAGCATCGATGGTCGCATTGTCTGATGCGTCACTCTGGTTTTAGACTGGATTACCGATAATGGGGTGGTTAGTGATAGAATTCCGCGCGCGTGTGTGTGTACTGAGGGTGGTTCTTACTAAATGATTTCCCACTCTCCTTCCACGCCAATGTGAGTGAACTACCTCTATAATTCAACCATCCTCATCCCTATCCTAACAGTGTATTAGTGTATGAGTCTTATCCTAGTGGGTACTAAGAGACGGTTAAAATAAAACTGTTGAAAGATTAAAAAAAAAAAAGAAGCTGTGTATGAAATACTGCCTTTGTTTCTGGTAGTTTAAAATTTTTCTGACAATCTCACACGTTCAACACAGTTTCTGACAATCCCACACGTTCATCACAGTTTCTGACAATCTCACACGTTCAACACAGTTTCTGACAATCCCACACGTTCAACACAATTTCTGACAATCTCACATGCTCAACACAGTTTCTGACAATCTCACACGTTCAACACAGTTTCTGACAATCTCACACGTTCAACACAATTTCTGACAATCTCACACATTCAACACAATTTCTGACAATCTCGCACAGTTCAACATGGTTTCTGACAATCTCACACGTTCATCACAGTTTCTGACAATCTCACACGTTCATCACAGTTTCTGACAATCCCACACGTTCAACACAATTTCTGCCTTAAATAAACGAGTGTTGTATAAGTCTGGGGACAGGAGTGGATGAACGGACATATCAAACAGTTACCAAAGGCTACTCGCTATTCTTTTATACATTAATACGTCAATCGATGTGGTCTGCAGCTGTCACTTTAGATAGATATTAACAATACCTATAGAATAACAATAATTATATAGTAAAATTCTATCAATGTTTAACACAAAAAATAAAAAAGGCCCCATGATAGAGTGGTCAGTGCACCTGGCTACGAGCCTAGGGGTCCCGGGTTCGATTCCTAGCTGGTACCTTGGGTATCTTTCCTGAAAGAGGAATTATCCCAACGGTCACTGGGGTTTAGTTAATTAGGCTTAAATTTGATTTAAGTGTTTACACTGGTTCCACATTATCATACTCACTATCACCTTCATACTCATTCACTATCTCCCTCATACTCTTTATCTACCTCATACTCACTATCACCCTCATACTCCCTATCACCCTCATACTCACTATCACCCTCATACTTACTATCACCATCACCATCACCTCATCTCATCAGGATATGAAAAGAGCCTCCAAGGAAAGGATGTACTATTAGTACATTTGGGGATCCCCTGGACAACGGCACATTAGTACGGGATAATCTTCTCAGATACAGGGCTACGAGTGATGTAGCACAGACCGGCTATATTATTATATCGTAAAAAATTGTTGATATTTTCTAAAAATTACTCAGTTTGTCCATCCATATGAAATTAAAGGCATTAATGAGCTCAAATCTACTCTACGGAAATAAAAGTCCAACTTACCTCATCTAGTGGACAGCCTGTAGATTCCAACAAACTGTGTGATTGAGCAAGTAGGAGTCTTAAGAGCTTCTCTTTTATGTCTGACAAGATGTTTGGGCGTGACCTGCAAATAAAATTGACAAATTTAAACAATTTTATTTTGAGGTTGTGAGTATCACTATTTACTAGAATATTATTAGGGCCTAAGGCTTTCATATTTCAGGTCCAACTAAAGAGCTAATACCTTATTATAGGACTAATGGGTTATGGAGGCAGATATTCTATTAATTGTAGTTTTATAAAAAGGATTTATGAAGTTTTCAGGCCACACCATATTTGAAAGAATATATCCTAACATTAGAGTGTTTTTTTTTATGGGAGGGACAGTTACGAATCATCAAAGCTTGTATAACGTGTATTGATTTGAAAATAGGGGTGTGCGAAGTCTACTTTTTCCAATCAAAGCGAACTCGAATCGAAGATATGAAGAATATTCTCGAAGCCGAATAGAAGTTCGAATATCTTTTGTTAGCTTTTTTTACACTAGAAAAATATATTATATTTGTATTTATTAAACTTTATGTATGGAAATTACTTAGAAAATGTTTTATTGTACTTATTGTTACTAATATTTCATTTTTAATCTAATAAATCACGTTATATTAGAACTTATAATTAAATTACTTAGGATTTTTTTAAATAAATATTGTTTTATATTATATATAAATGGCAATAATTTACCATAAATCGAGAATTTTAGCCGTCAATATTTTATTGATGTAGCTTCAAAGCGGAAATTATTTTTGTAGCGAAGTCGAAGCTGACATTTGTTTCGAAGTTTCGAAACCGAGTCGAAGCCTCACACACATCTATTTGAAAACATCACACCTAAATATCTTGAGAACAACAGATTTTTGGGAAAATATATGGGACCAAAATTGAGGAGGAAAAATAAGGTGGTGAGGTTGGTATGACCTTAGCTGGCGTTGTTAAGGTCAGGTTAAGGTCACTTTGATGTTTTTAAATGAATACTTCTATTTTTTAATTGAATATTCTTATAGTTCCCATCTTGGCATTTTCAAAATTACAAGTAAGTATTACCATTAAATACAAGTTTCCCAAGTTTCAGCATTGTCAGCGCCGGATGTGGCAATAGATTTATTCACACATACCAAATATATCAAGATAAAAATGTATTGCATCTTTATGTTTTTAATCATGTTTGAAAATTTAAAGAAACTGGATCTGTCACAATCATAAAATTGGCTGAGAGTACAGTGTTGGATGAATTAACTCAAATTTAAATTTTGGGTCATTATGTGGCACATCCCTATAATTCAGTGCGTTAAAAACGTTGTCTTCCGGTGATGTCATGGTAGGTCAAGATGGGATTTCCCATGTTAATGAATTTACGTTTTACTCGTCAAGTTATAAAGATGTAACAATTAAAAAAACATATATTCTTAAATAATTATAAAAATAGAACTATAATGTCAACAATTTATTATTTTTAGCTTGAAGCAGTTTTTATAAATCTTCTACAACTTAAGTTATTTAAATGAGTCATGAAAATGTCCTGTAGGAGTCCTCATGCCAGGATGTAGAGTAAAAAAGTCCGTGGTAGCATTTGTCTATTTAGAATAGGAAACGAGAAAAATGTAATTTTAAATAGCAAGTCAATGTTCTTAACAGCAAATACCTATAGTTAGTCTGTATACTCGTCAGAGGAAGAGGGAAAGGGCTATCAGCCCATAGACAAGAGCTTTTGCAGGGTGAATTACTCATTTTCATCGATTTCTCTATTTCGTACAATGGTGTCTAAGTGTGATAGTGTTTAGACTGCTTAGGTGCGTCAAGTTAAGATGCAACCCGCTTTACAGAATAACTTTTAAATCACCAAATAGCATCGTGACGTGTCTAGTACTACTGGTGTCTCAATTTGTTGAAAACCTCTTTTAAAAGGAAAATTAAAAAAAAAAATATTTGCTTAGTAATTATTTTGTTTATTCTTTTACAAATATACAAAAACGTGTACAAAAATACACTGCCACACACAAGCACACAAACACCTTTTGGTGGTATATTTGAATAATTGTACTTTTTTTTAATCGCCGCGTCTTACTACCTGTTCAGTTATACGCATAAATGATGATCACTCCAATGGCTAAGGATGAGGAAGGAAGCATTTTAAAGGTAATTCACCTTCATTTGCTTGGAAGGAGAGTGGAAAACCATTTATGGAAAAAATACTCTTAATATACTCGACCAGGATTTGAACCCTGATCACTCCGTCTTCATCAGGCCAGTCTAATATGAGAGTGACGCCTTAAACCATTCGGCCACTGAAGTGGGTTTGTATAATTCTAATACCCGCTTCAGTGGCTATATGATCTAAGGCGCTATCTTCGAAGTAGACTAGACTGCTGATTACGGGGAGGTCGAGGTTAGACACCCGGTCGTGTGTATTGAGGATGGTTTTTCCAAAATGATTTTCAACTCTTCTTCCACGGAAATGTTGTTACACTTACTATGAATATAACTTTCCTAATCTTTAAAACCATAGGCGCGTAATTAGTACAAAAGTGTATAACCCGAACGGCTAGAAAAAAGAGATTATAAAAAAACTTTAAAAAATTCTAATGCTGCGCCCAGCGCTGGCAATGCTGGAATTTATTAGGATTGTATCTCATGATCATTTTTACTTGCAAAGATTTTCACCACCATTTTGAAAATTCCATGATATGAGCTACAGGATTAGGTAGGTATCTGGAAGATGAAGTTTAGAGGAAATACACCAGTATTAGCATGGAAATAGAGTGATAAAAAATTTAATGAAAACATTATCTGACAGAAAAACTACTACAGTACCGTTTTAAAGAAATAACTTTATTTGACAGCTATACAAAATAATAAAGTCCAATTTTTATAAGAATAACCTCAAATAACAACTAGAAAAATTAATGCAGTCCAATTTTCATAGGCAAAACCTTATCTGAGAGCAAGAAAGAATTCTATAGTCCAATTTTCATAGGATAACCTTATTTGACAGAAAAATTAATTTAGTTCCATTTCCATAGGCAATTAAAAACAAATGTTCTAGTACAATTTTCAAAGGAAGAAGTTTGGAAATTTTCTACAGTCAAATTTTCATAGGAAGATTTTTATCTGACAGCTAAAGAAAATGAATGCAGTCAGATTTCACAGGAGGAATCTTATATGACAGCTAGATAAGTTACCAGGTCTACTAACATATTAACATATAGTCGTAAGTCAATTCATGTGTGTTGAAACTCTCCCTTTTAGTAGATAGTATAAATCGGCCTACCTATAAATAACAATAAAAAAATAGTTAAGGTGCGGCAGAAGGAAGTGCAAGAGTTTTTACAGAAATGAAATTTGTTGGCCAAAATAAATCAAATATTTCTCCAGTGGCAATATAGAGTTTAGTTTTCTTCACATGTGGAGATCAACAGATCTTGATATCTAGGATGTCCTGGAATTTTGTCAAAACTTTTTCTCTTTATTTAAAAAGTGTTGACAAAATTCCAGGACACCCTTGACAGATATTCAATATCTGTTGATATTAGCATGTGTAGAAAACTAAACTCTATATTGCCTTTAACGATGGTTGCGTAGGCTAAGTTTTTAGTCTCTTCTGGATTAATTTGATCGGTGATAGGGAGGCCTGGGTTTGTAATTCATGACGGAAGCTGATATGTATATATTTATCTCACCTGTAGAGTTGTATCTTGAGAGTAGCTACAGTAGTGATCTCACCCAGTATGTCACCCACAGTAACAAGAGGACCATCGGCAATACTTTCAAAACTCAAAGGCTTCCAGTTCTTGATCAGGATGGAACCTTGGCATGAAACAGAAAAAATAACAATTTTTATATGAGCTAAATGAGTGTTGAAATCTCAAGAGTGTAGAACTTCGCTCATCGTGGGATATCTAAAGAAAGAATCAAGTCATATCACAACAGTTCTGTCCTGTTTGGAAAGTAATCAAATGATTAATTATTCATTAAAAAAAGTCATACAAATAATAATAAAAAAGTGGACCCAATTTTAAAGAAAGCTATCAAAGGATCATTGATATATATATATATATATATATATATATATATATA
>CABEEJ010000544.1:208607-225707 GCA_901482245.1 Timema douglasi
ATATATATATATATATATATATATATATATATATAAATACATATATATTAAAATAAAAGAGTCAATCAATTTTAAGGAAAGATATCAAAGGATCAATGCATATGTAAAAAATAATATATCTTAAAATAAAAAAGTGGATAAATTTAAGGCAAGATATCAAATTATTGATGTATAAATTAGGTCATATATATTAAAATAAAAAGTGGATCAATTTTTTAAAAAAATATCAAAGGATCAATGCATATATAAAAAAATTAAAAAGTGGGTCATTTTTAAGCAAAGCTATAAAGGATCAATGCACAAATAAAAAGTAATATAGTAAAATAAAAAGTGGATCAATTTTAAGGAACGATATCAACGTATCAATGCATAAATAAAAATTAATATGTATTAAAACAAAAAAAGTTGTAATGTCCCTGATTTGATCCTAAATAATTTTTGAAAGCATTGACAATATTCTCCTCTTAATTATATATATATTTTATTTAAATTTCATATTTTATTACTTGGTGCTCAAAGCACGTCTTCTTCTAAATTATTCATATATGATAGCTACCAGATTCTAACTAGGAAATTACTAGTTATTTCTTGTTGTTAAGTTCACGCCCTGAAGTTAGGAGGCATCAGCTACTTTAACTAGCTTCAGTGTGTGACGTAAAGTCGGGTCAAAATTTCAATGTAAAAGTCTTTTAAAAATCAACTTCCTGCTCTGGAACAACCCAGAACATTGTAGAGGTTCAATTTGAGGAAGTTTCCGGTTCTCGGTCATTCTGTATGCTTCTATAAGTTTTCGCGAACTAAGCATTCTAGTAAGTTCCATGTGGTGGTGTAATCTCAGGGCTCACTGTGATGCCAGTCATTGTCTCGGACGGACGTGTGTTAGGCTATCGGCTAGATTGTGTGCAACATGGTCATTTTTCTATCCAAGTATCAATAATTCTCATTGAATAAACCAATATCAAAGTCTTATCTGACGTTAGTTATTTCTATCATAAAAAGTGAAGCCCAATGTTGGGGAGTAATAACTATTTTAAACGTAACAAATGACGAAACAACCGCAGGACAGTTAAACAAGTAAAAGTCCCGTAATGTTATAAATGACTTCCAAACGTGGGGCATTTATCGTCAAAAATATTATGTAAGGTGGCAATTGGCGGCCCAATGTGGACCAGCTATAAGAACATAACAATTGGCGTCCAACTTGGGTCATAACAATTGGCGTCCAAACGAGGGGACCGTTAAGAGAACGTAACAAATTGTATCACTTTCAAATATTTATAACTTCATATTTTGCATGAATTTGATGTTTAGTTAATCAGTCATTTAAAATACTTTAGGAAATTCAGGATGGACATCATTGGGATTAACTTTAACATTATATGATCCTACTCTAAAATAAGTTATCAACAACATAAAATGGGCCATTTATTTTCAATATTATATCCGAAGCTAGCTTTAAAACCTTTTGCTATAATGACTAAAATATAAATCTAAATATTATGGCAATAGCAGAGCTGATTTTAAAAACAGTCTTTAAGTCATGCGTCCTATGATATTAGAAAAAGGATCTAAGCTCATTCGTAAAATTAGTAGTCTATATAAAGGTCCTTTAGCGCAATTCAATCTCTTACTAAATTTACCCTGGCTGTCTCCCCCTTCTTTTCAATCTTGTTATGCCCAGGACTAGGCAAAGGTACGATCATGTTCTGCTTTATTTCTCAAAAATTACCCTGGGTATCTCCACCTTCTTTGTAATATTTATGCCCTCAAAACTTGGCACAGCGTTCTTGTGATAGTTTCATTAACTGCAAGGATTTACTTTTTCTTGAGAGTCAACACACTTCGAGGGTTCCACTGAATGATGGACATAGTTGGTTCCCTTCAGTTTCGGGATGTGTCCTTCATTGACACGATGTCTTCCTTTATCCTTAACCCTATCTCAGTCCTCTATATGGATTCAGAACTCAGAAGGTTCTTTGATGACCGTTTGATGATAATGAAAGATTGCAATCAAAGAGTTTCATTCTCCGTGTTTGTCACAATTTCACACATCAATGTACTGATGTATACTGACAGACATTAAAGAGTAAAACCCGGATAATTCGAACTTGAAGATACCAGGAAAAAATTCGAGTTATTGAAAGATTTGAATTAAATAATTTTCTTAAAAGGAATTGAAAAGAAACACAGTTAAGTTTGCAACCAAGTTCAAAAATTTTATCTAACGTATTTGGACAATCTGTTCACAATTTCTCTAAAAAGTCAGAGATTTTAATCTGTTTTCCTGATTTAAGTGTCTTGGTCATAGTGTATGATTCAAATTGATTTATTGACTGGAAAATTGAATCACTTACATTGTTGTGACTTTCAAAAAAACGCCTGAGTTCTTAGATATGGTCCACGACTTCTGCCGCACTCGGGATAGGCCTTTCCTGAACTACTGAAGAATTGTCCTCTTCATCACCAGATGCTCCATCCTCAGTCTGGATGTTATTGTTGAGAATTTTGGCGATGATGTCCGCATCAGTAACTTCCCCACACACTGTCACATCTTCATCCACGCTAACGAAGTCCACATAGGAGAGAGCAGGATCAGGATTAACTTCCTCCCAGTTGTCAATAGCTGGTGCAGATTCAGTCACAGTTTCCATAATTTTCTTTCTTAATAAAGCTAGCTTTTTTAAAAAAGTTCTTAATGGTCTCAAATTTCACTTAGTCCCACGCTTTCTTACACATTCTTGAGGCTTGAAGAACGTCAAGTAACAATTTTTAAGTAGAAAAATTTCCAGTAAAAATTTTTCGACCAACAATTATCTGTAGAAATTTTTTAGGTTCTTAATTATTACTTGGTCCATAGGTTGAATAGCCGATGTCATATTTGGTAGAAAAAATAGCCTTTATATTTTCCAAAAGGGGAATTCTGTTATGAGCAGTGCAATTGTCAATGAATAAAAGGTCTGTCTGATTTTGTTTGTTAAACTGTTTGTAGAGTTTGAAAGCCATTTTTCAAACAGATCACCTGTCATCCATGTTTTTCTATTTGACTCGTATTCCACTGGCCTCGATTTTACATTTTTGAAGCAACGTGGGTTAGCTGATTTTACAATCATTGACAACGACAGCTTTTCAGAACTATCCATATTTGCTCCAACTAACAGCGTTGGTCGATCGTTACTAAGCTTTCGCCCACTGCACCATTCACCTTTAAATGCAAGAGTTTTATCAGGAGTACTCTTGTAAAAAAGTCCAGTCTCATCGACATTTAAAAATGTTTTTCGGTTCTATGTCTTGGATCATTTCTTTCAAGTCTTCCCTCCAATTATCGGCTGAACGTACAACAGCCACACTTTAACCCCATACACATACATCTGTTTCGTTGTTTGAATCCATGTAGCCATCCTGAGCTCGCTTTGAAGTCTGTTTTTCCTAATTCAGATGCAAAATGTTCAGCCTTTGCTCTAAGAAGAGGGCCGCTCACTGCAACTTTCTTGTCTCATGCTTGTTTGAACCACCAGTACACAGTCGTCCACATATAGGTTATCCGATTTTCTTAATCTTTTCATATTTTGTCCATTCTCATTTTCTCTACTCTAAATTCTTTTTTAAAAGTTTAAAATGTGTTAGGGAGAATTCCAAAGGCCTTTGCAATTTCTGATTTCTTTTTATATCCCTTTTCCACTTCCTATATCACCATTACTTTTTCGGCCTAAGTTAATGATTTATAGGACTGTGGCTTGGACAGTGGCATCACAATACACACACACACACACACAAACACTACTGTACAGTATGTACTAAACACAACTAAAACTAAGAAAAAATATAAAAAACAAAATAAACTCACACGTCACAAGGATATCACCAAGAACAGCGCACGTAACCGCGCGATAGGTTCGACCTTTACTAACGTAGTACAGAACTATACTTGTAAACAAAGACGCATTGGTGAGCAGGGGAGGGGCGTGAAGAAGGGTACTGACCACATTCCAACGTCACCTCCCCTGTTTACAAAAATATAACACCACGGCACCGCAACTAGAAGTAGAAAAATAATACTGTTCATTACATTACAACTTACGAAAAGTTTTAACTAACAAAAACAAAACTCGAATTATTCATGATTTTTTAACATTGTTTTGAGACAAAATTCACGGAACTGGTCGAAAATTTCGAATTATGGAAGTTCGAATTAGTCAGGTTCCACTCTATTTTAAATTCCTCATTTTTTAGTCTGGAGGAACATCAAAGGTCAAACCCAAAATAATCTAGAGTTATGTTACTACTTAATACTAAAAACTATTGTTTTTTTCCATACGAAAAAGTAAAATGGTAAATTATTTTTTAATTCATATTAATATATGCATATGACATTCATTTCAAACAATTACAAATGAAAATTAATAAATGAAACTATTCTGTGTGGGTTAATTAGCTAATGTTAAATTAAACTATATTCAAATATAGTTTTTTCCAATCTTACTCCACGAAAATGAAAGTACAATTTTTCCCCTGCAATTTTATTGTAAATATGTAGCTAGCCCGAATGGGTTGTAAAATACAGTGGATCAAATAGACTTCTGGTGCCATCTGTTGATGTTTTTACTGTCTTTAAGCTAATATTGTTGACCATGAGAATCACCAGATAAACGTGAGAGAATAAGAAATCATATTTCAAGTTACCACAAACTTAGATACGCCAGCAAAACCCCACAATAGTCCTTAAAATACCGATAACTTAGATTAAAAACAAATATAAAGGTCATCTACGATAGGAGAGGGGGTAACTAACAGCAACCAGAAGGTTCTCTATTGCAAACAATGGCTGGAAGGTAATAATGTCAACCTTTTAGGAAATCATTGTTATTTGCTCACTAAAACTACATTATCAATAAAAAGTGTTATCAAAGGCTCCTAATAATACTTTCTTAAAGAATTACTCTATGGCTGTAATTTTCGTATATTATTGAAAGAACAAACAAAATATATTGATACATCTATTATGTTGTTTGTTTTGTGTTTGTGGCAACAATAGATATTATAGTACATTAAATAATAACACACTTGTATTTTGTTATAACTGGCCACCAAAATATAATAAATGTTTTTTATAATTCAGAAAAGATCCATACAAAATATTAGTTTCAAACTAAAAGTTCTTATTTAGTAAACAGCGCATTAACATATCCGAAAACGGTTAGTATGAAGTCATAAACCGTCCTTATTTTGGTTAGTTCACCGTCTTACCCCGCTCTCCCCCCCTTTCCCCTAAAAAAAAAAAGACAGATCCAAAGGTTTATTTTCGTAAGCTCGTGTTTTAATCATGTAAAAACTGTTAAAAGAAAATAATAATTAAAGACATTGTTTGTAGTAAAAGCTTTTGACCGTCAAAAGTGATCACAGCTCAACATATGGTCTTGCAGATAATATGGTTTGGCGTATGGATACATTGTACCATTTCCTAGCTGTCACTTACCACCCTTCCAACCATGTCTGATCTATATACTTTGAATTCCACAGGTGGTCAAACCTTTACCAACCCCTTTCTCTTCTGTTTAGTTAAATGTGTATCATATCGTACACAGTCCCCTTGTATTCAACTACCCTTCCTACATCATTGTCATGCGCGTAGACTCTCCTTCGATCTCACGGAGATTTGGGAAAACCCTCGGTACTGTTTTGAGCAATAAGTGAACTAGCGACCAAAACCAGAATAAAGTGGCGAAGAGTTTAAAAATTCAACTCATATGACATTTGCTTTATATTTTGGAGGGAAACACGTGCTACACTAACGGGTCATAGCAAAAATAAAAATCGCACAGGTAACCTTTATTACAAATAAAAACCACAAGATTTGGATTAATTACAATCCTAGGTTCAGTCAGTTCATGATTTCTTTACTAATTTACAACTTAAGATGTAGATGAAGGTAATAAGAACTAAGGCCAGTGTTTTAAGTTTTTATAGCTAAACAATTTTCGGATTAAATACATCAAATATTGCTCCAGAAGAAACAAAGAGTTTAATTTTCTTCACATGGTATAATCAAAATTTGTTGAGTATTTATCAAGGGTTTCCTGGATATTGATGACAACTTTTTTTCTTCATTTAAAAATATTCTCATCTAATACTGTTATGTTCAAGATAAATATGAATAATTTAAAAAGTGGAAGTTGTGTTATATGATAAATGCAAAAAGATTATTTTCCTCTTAAACCTTAACTTTTCTCCGCATGTTTACAGCTCAGATTCACATTTTAAGGACGTTGCCTACCTATGACGTCACCGCAAGTCAAGATAGGGTTTCCCATGTTAGTGAAACTGGGTTTTATTCAGCGAGTTTTAACGATATAACCTTGAAACAAAAACCATAAATTGTTAAATAATTCTAAAAATAGTCCTATAGTCTCACAAAACTATTATTTTTATCTTGAAATATTTTAACTGTAAACGTATTTTTTATAAATCCTCTACAACTTAGACTATTTGTCTTGATCATGAAAATGTCCTGTAGGAGTCCTCCTGCCAGGATGTAGATTAAAAATGTCTTTATTAGCAAATATCTAACTAGAAAAGGAAACATGAGAAAGGTAATTTTAAATAGCAGTCAACGTTTTCAAGGAGAGAATAGTATAGTGGCTGTGTAAACTCGTCAGAGGAAGAGTTATCAGTGGATAAACAAGAGGTCTCACATTGTTAACTGGTCATTATCTTCCCTATCTTTCTATTTCGTATATTTGTGTTTAAGTAAGATAGTGCTTAGACTGCTTAGGTACGTCGAGTTAAGTTGCAACTCGCTTTGCAAAATAGCTTAGAAGTCTTCAAGTAGGCAACGTCGTTAAAAAGGGACCTTCGGACGCCCCCAAAAAATAATATTACTAATAAAGGAATAATGTTATCAATGTTCATCATCAAATAATACGCTTATATTTTGTTTTAAGTTTCTGCCATCCAGGAATGCTATTCTAGTTTGTCTGAGGTGTCTTTTGTTAAGCTTACCTTTCGCAGCCGAAAATACGTCCCTTGGATATCCCAGCATCTGAAGGGCAACATGGACCAAGTCATGGAATGCCGTGTTGGAAGAAATGATCACGTAGCTGTCAGTCTCGATCAAAGGTTTCTTCTTCCAGAGTAATTTGGTGTCGTTAAGGGAAGAGATCGCTTCCACAATGCAGTGGACTGGTAAGGACTTTGCTAGAAAGGCAAAAACAAACAAACATGTAATTATGGATTCACTTTTCAATAAACATGAATTTTTTATTGGTTTTATTTTATCACAAAATAATCGGATCGCCCCTGGAATCAATTTTACAAAAATCCGTAAAATAAGTAAAATATATATTTAGAATTTTTATTTTAGCACCACGTCTTACTAACCATTCGGGCTATAAGCCTATGGAATGGATTTTCCCTATGTACTAATTACGCTAATAGGCTAGGGATGAATAACGATACAATTAGATGAAGGGTACCTGAATTTGCGTGAAGAGAGTGTAAATCCATTTATAAAAAAAATCTTCAGTAAACCCGACTGAGATACAAACCTCGATCCCCCCATTATAGGCAGTCTAGTCTATTAAGAGAGTAGCGCATTAGACCATTGAAATTTGTAAAAGCCTCTCCCTATGAAATTTGTCTCTCTAACTAAAGACGTTTAGTAAGACTTGCTTTGCGTCATCTTGTAACTAAAGAAGTCTGGTAACACTTGCTTTGCGTCATCTTGTAACTAAAGAAGTCTGGTTACACTTGCTTTGCGTCATCTTGTAACTAAAGAAGTCTGGTAACACTTGCTTTGTGTCATCTTGTAACTAAAGAAGTCTGGTATGTTTTTAGCCATCTTGTAGCTAAAGAAGTGTGGTAAGTTTTTATCCATCTTGTAGCTAAAGATGTTTGATGTGTTTTTAGCCATCTTGTAGCTAAATATATGTGGTGTGTTTTTAACCATCTTATAGCTAAAGATGTGTGGTGTGTTTTTAACCATCTGGTTGCTTAATGTTATAGCCCTAGTTTCTAACCAACTTGTGATTAAAGAAGTGTGATGACTATATTTGTAGGCAACCTATAGCTTTTGGAGGTATGTGGGGCCATGCTTTGAGAGAGGAAGTTGAAGGTGAGGAAGGAACCTGCTCGGTTCAAATAGGATAGCTACGGCTTATTTGGCTAATAATCTTGTTAGCTTAAGATGGAGGCGGTATTATGTAGACATAAGCCCTAAGATTTCTCTTACTTGTGTCGGTCCCAGAACAAATTGGCTGCCTTGAATCGTCAAGTAGGTCCTATCTTAACCAGAGGCCTGGGATAAATAAATTCATTCCCATAATAAAAGGATTTTATTGATATTTTTTACTTATATTGAATTCAAAGTAAAGGTTTATATTTTTTTATCCCCCTGTCTTAATAACTTTCAGGTTATACGCTTATATACTAATCGCACCAGGGGTTCTAGGTATTAGATAAGTTATATTTAGAGGGGGTGTACCCACATTTGCGTGGATAAATAGTGGAAAACTATTTTTTTTAAACACTCTAATTATACCCAACCTAGATTCGAGCCTCGATCTCACCGTCATCGGCAGCCAAATCTACTGCAATATTAGCACCTTAGACCATGTGGCCACCGAAGCGGGTTTGGAGACAGTCGATAAAGATGTTTTTAATAAAGAGATAGTTGATAGCTTACGGAAATATCACACACCCTCTGATTGTTTTCTTTAACAATTTCGACACGTGAACTTCAAAGATCCTGCATAGGTGGTTACATGGTTTAACGCGTCACTTTCATGTTGTTATTGTTATTATTATTGTTATTAATATTATTGAAGGAAGGTTCTTTAATTAAGTTTGGGATATAGGGGACACGAAAAAATGTCATTGTTTTTGCAGTTTTAATACAAACATTTTTTTGTCTAAGGAATAAATTATCTCTCCAGTACAAACGTAGAGTTTAATTTTCCTCACCTGGTGATATCAACAGTTGTTGAATATCTGTCATGAGCATAGCAGCATTATATGACATACTTTTAGAATGAAGAAAAAAATGGAGAAAAAGTTGTCATTACATTCCAGGACTCCCTTGACAGATATTTAACAACTTTTGATATCACCCCGGGGAGTGTTGATCTTTTTGTTCTTGGAGTAAAGTGTTTGCCTAAGGGCTCGATGGTCGTTGACTCAAACCCAGCCAGGATCAACGGATTATCCTAGAGCGATAAAAATCCGTAGCACAACTTCCTTCGGAGAGGAAGTAAAGCCGTCAATCCCATGTCGATTGTGACAAACCGGGAAGGTATGTTACAATACCTTTGTCGATAAAATTGGTAAGCACTTTCGCTCTTGCTCATAGAAATTATCGCGTGTACTGTTATAATCAGTCGGTTTGGATATTTTGGTTTAAATACCTTAAATAAATATCATATGAAACATTTAAACTTAGTGTTTATGCAGAAGTATTATTAAATTCAATTTTCCCCCCAAAAAAAGTTTTGTATTAAAACTGCAAAAACACTGACCTTTATTCACGTCGCCTATATTTCCACCTTAAAGACTGAATATATGAATCAACAATGAAATAAGCTTCAAAATCTCTACTTAATTTTAAGCTGATATCATATTAACCAATACAATTTTTGATTTAGTGGTTCGCAATACCTGGGCTCGGTTAGTAATATAGTCATGCCTCCCAGTACTTTGTTTTCATTGGGGGTGTGTGAAAATAACTTTTTAAACGCGAAGCGAAGTCGAGGCAAAGCTTTAACACATGAGAGGGTAACCGAGCAATCTAGGGGTAAGGTGTCAGACTGGGGGTCCGGGGTTCAATCCTCGGTCCCGGCACAGACTTATCTGATTTACAAACCCTTCCTTAACCTCTGACAAGACGTGTATTAATCACAACTTGTGAATGTGTGGAATTCCAGGCCTCCACCGTGGTTCGGATCCCAAGTTAAACTGTAGGTCCTTAATTTCATTTCACAATCACCCTACCATCACACATTAGCGTAAGTGCGTATATCCCGAACGGGAAGTAAGACGCGGTGCTAATAATAATAATTTAACACATGAGAAGGATAAGTCAAAACTGAAGTGTGAGTTAAGGTTTATGTTGTAACACAACACTACTTTTAATTTTTAAATTCTCCATTGAATGCATCTATCTAAAAGATAAGGTTTATAGTAAAAAAACAAAGCGGATTATATTATTTTATGCTGACTTATCTGAATTTATATCTTCTACGTTATTGGTGCCATTTAATCACATGTAGTGATTTCTTAGCACTACTTCTTACTACCCATTCCTGTTATATGCCTATGTATTATTTACTCTAATGGATTAAAGAATTAGTAAATATATATTTATATGAAGTGTACCCGCATTTTCATAGTTAGAGAAAGGAAATACATTTTTGGAAAAATCACCCTTAGTACACCCAACCGAGATTCGAACCTTGATCTCCCCGTCATCGGCTGTCTAGTCTACTGCGAGAGTAGCGCCTTAGACAATGTGGTCACCGAATCAAGTACTAGTCGATGTTAGAATACTATTTAGTAGCGGTTATAAAAATATCATATGTTGAAGTTTCTCATATTCAGATATATGTTTTAAATCATTTCATTATATTATAACAAAGCTTTCTTTTTTTCTTTCTTGAGAATATATTGTAGATGGGAAGTAGGGATGTGTTATCGAAAGATAATTATCGATACTGCACTCATTATAAGTATCGGAAGAAAAATATCGATATCGTACTGGTATCGGGAGAAAAGTATCGATAACCGTAAGTATTGGTATCGAAATTTTAGCATAAAAATTTTATTTAGTAATAATAATTTCAACTTTGGTATTATTATAATTGATTGCATTTTCATATTTATTTAAACACTAAAAATTATAACGATTTAACCATATTATAGTATATTTAGGCCTATCGCGTCTATGTTATGTGTTGGGACTTTGAATTATGGCGAGCTAAAAAATATTGAATGCTAGAGTTGCTTCTTGCTTTTCATACGGAAAACGAGTGAGAACTGAGAATTGAGAAACAGTGTCATTTGTTCTTCCTCCACAGTCCACCCTAATAAACATCTAATCCCAGCAATAGTGAAGATAACAAACAAGTTGTTTCTTTCGATACCGAAGTATGAGTACTAATATAAGTAGAAGTATTGGGAAAAAAAGTATCGAGTAAAAAAATACTTGTATTGAAAGGAAAATATTGAATATCAGTAACGTATCGATACTTTTTTCACATTCCTAATGAAAATATTATTGTGGGTGTCAAAGTCGAAAGCAAGAAGATTTATTATCATACGTTGAATTTGATATCTACAATCGTCTCACAACCCTAATAAATTTTATTCTAATTCTAAATTTAAAGGTGGTTAATTAATTATTTAGTTTTGAGAAATCTTTCTTTGAGAAAACGACTTTAATGATTTTGTTTTAAACTGATAGCTGAGAAGTGCGTGCTTCAAATGACAAATAACATTATGCTACTACATTAAGTTACTATTTTAATCAATGGTAAAAAATAATTAATTCAAATTTCAGGAAGAAATAGTTGTATAATTTGAAGCCAATTGTTAATTTTTTCGAGTTTGTACTCATTTCAAATCTAACATAACGATCTTTTTAAATCACTCAATATACCAATAATATTAAATAATGCTAGAGTTAATGACGAAAGTAATAGAGAATATTATCTGAATCAAAAACAGACGTGAAAGACAACATTTTTAATGCAATCATTGACCACGAAGAGTTGGTTAATTGGATCAAT
Source organism: Timema douglasi (assembly GCA_901482245.1). Taxonomy (NCBI): domain Eukaryota; kingdom Metazoa; phylum Arthropoda; class Insecta; order Phasmatodea; family Timematidae; genus Timema; species Timema douglasi. The sequence continues at coordinate 220,379 of CABEEJ010000544.1, forward strand.
ATAAGAAAACTGCAACAATCTATGATCATTAATTGTTTTCAACATAAATTCCTTTACGTACAAAAACTGATTTAAGTCTGCAATTTTCTTATGTTAATTTTTACAAGTTTTTATAGTTTGTTTTTAAATTTTTCTTGTTCTATCATGTAGGCTTACTGTAAATATATATATATGTGTAAGTGTGTTTTATATATCATATATAGAATGTGTGTTTATGTGTTTATATGTAGCATATTTTGAGATTATTTATTTATTTTGTACCAGTTGCCTCGATTCTCTAAAAAAGTTGAATTGAATTTTTGTTATTTCAAATTATTTTAGATGTCCCTTAGACTTCGAATTTAAAACTTATAATGTGTGTGTGTGTGTATGTATGTATATATATATAACGTTTCAGCCCACTCTAACCTCGCGAATTGAATAAGTCGCTGATAAACAACAGTTTCTCCTCTAACCCCTCCCCCCCCTTTCCCTCACCAACCATCCGTATTTCATCATAAAAAAATCGGGAAAGAGTCCAAGATAGAACAGCGAATAACCTTATCACCTATTTATCCTGTTTCTAGTCCGTCTTCACCTCCAAGTAGGAATCCTTACGTACAGAGGACGCAAAGCTGTGTTAAGGTACCACCTAGAAGTTTAAGCTTGTTTAGAGGAGCTTAGTCAGGCTTATACGTTGCTTCGGAAGACTTCGGCTCATTATGAAACAACATTCTTCCAAAAGAGAATACTGGGAGCTCAAACCAACCTTTCAGAAAAAAAAAACCTACACACATCGTCCGAAATTTGTGAAGTTAGAAATATTAATCAGCCTTTGTTAAACTAGTAACTGACTTGATAGATTATTTCGTAAGATTTTTTTTGTTACTGTATTTTGATGATGATAATAATAATAATAATAGCATCGCCTATCTGGGTTGCATTGTTCGCAACCCTTTTTGGGGATTATTATTATTATTACTGCGTCTTACTACCTGTTCGGTTTATACGCACTTACGCTAATGTGTAATGGTAGGGTTATTGTGAGATTAAATGGAGGACCTACAGTTTAACGTGGAATCCGTACCACGGTGGAGACCTGGCATTCCACACATTCACAAGATGTCTTGTCAGAGGTGAAGGAAGGGTTTGGTAAACAAATAAATCTGTACCGGGATCGAGGATTGAACCACGTGACACCCAACACAGAAGTATAACACCTTACCCCTAGACTACCAGGTCACCAGGTTTGTGAAATGATAAGCCGGTACTAACGTACCTTTATCCAGGGTACGCCCGAATGTACCAATAGTACATCTTTTCCGTGGGAACTCTTTCCATTTCCCGATGAGATGAGGTGATGGTGATAGTGAGTATGAGAGTGATAGTGAGTATGATGGTGATAGTGAGTATGAGGGTGATAGTGAGTATGAGGGTGATAGTGAGTATGAGGGTGATAGTGAGTATGCTGGTGATAGTGAGTATGATGGTGATAGTTAGTATGAAGGTGATAGTGAGTATGAGGGTGATAGTGAGTATGAGGGAGTGGAACCAATGGAGATTCTTACAATTAACTTAAGCCTAACTAACCAAACCTTGGTGACCACTGTGGTGATTTCACTTTCAGGTAAAATACCCAAGGTACTAGTGGGGAATCTAACCCACGAACTTTAGGCTCTTAATCAGGTGCACTGATCACTAAACCACGGGGCCGGTTACTGTCATTTGATAAACACATATAATCAATATCTGTGGGCTAAGATGATGTTCGAACACTCAACGCTTAATAGGTCTTATGGACCAGCTATGACTGGCCAATTCCTATATTTGATTTTCTACCAATGTGGTTTTACATCTTCTCTAGAAAAAACATTGTATTTTTTTAAATTCGGTCTTCTTTTTCTGTTATCCTTGTATACAGCTTATTCAATGACAGCAAGTATAGGCATTTGTACAGGATGGCTCGGAAACAATTAGACATTCTATGCTATGCTGAAAAACATTTGAAATGCTTGGTAAGGGACGTTTAAGAATATTAAGAAAAATAAAACTCAATTTTAAGTAAATTTAAGTTGGACAAGTTGTATTAGATTGACCTGAAAAAATATAAATATAATATATATGCACAATATTTAAGTGATATTTGTAAAATATTTGGTAATATTAATTGCAAGTATGATATATTTTAATTATGAATATGTTGAAATTGTAACAAACATTCAAAAATTAGGTACATTTTAAAATATACATATGAGTCAAATAAACTTAAAGTTAACCTGGTGGTATATAGGGGTAAGGTGTCGGACTTGTGTGTTGGGGGTCTGGAGTTCAATCCTCGGTCCCGGCACAGATTTATCTGATTGCCAAACCCTTCCTTCACCTCTAACAAGATGTGTATTAACCACAACTTTTGAGTGTGTGGAATGCCAGGCCTCCGCCGTGGTTTGGATTCCGCGTTAAACTGGAGGTCCTCCATTTCATCTCACAATCACCCTACCATTACACATTAGCGTAAGTGCGTATAGCCCAAAGAGTTAGTAAGACGCAGTGCTAATAATAATTACATTTAACACTAAGTTGAAAGAATCAAAGGATGATGCGACTATCTATATATTGAATATTATTGTATTACTCTTGTGAAATGACAAAAAAAAAATTAAAAATTTTTATAAATTAAAAATTGATTTTATTTCTTAGCTGTAGTTCCCTGATCCTTGATTTCTGGCTGCAAGAGTAATTCACATCATACTTTTATTATTTCAAATTAGTGTAATTGACTCAAATGTATGTTTTAAAATGTACCTAATTTTTAGATGTTTGTTACAATTTCAACATATTCATAATCAAAATGTATCATAGCTTGTAGTTATTACTACAAAATCTTTGACAAATATCAATGAAATATTGTGCATATTAATATATTTATGTTTATTTCAAGTCAATCTATTACAACTTGTCCAAATTAAATTCACTTAAAATTGAGTTTTATTTTTCTTAATATTAGTGAATATTTATTTCTCAGTTAAAGTGTTAGTTTCCAAGTTACTAAACGTCTAACTAAGTGGTTCTCAACCTTTTAGTGAAAAAAGTTGCATTATGAATAATATACATATAATAGTGAAAACACTTTTTTTTTCCCATATTAGTACTTAAATACATATTAAATTGATTACGTTTACTGAGGAGCTTCACAATTAAATTAAAACTATCATTCAGCAAGTCCAGTGTGTCAAACTAAACAAATTATTTTTGCAAAGTTTGAAATATTGTAGTTTGAAGAAAACATGTTTTTTTAACAGTTCTCGTCTGTGGTCTTAATTTCCCCATAAAATCCTCAAATTCACCCATGGGGAGAATTCCCCCCTATTAAGAGGCCCTGGTCTTGTATAACTGTTTCGGCCCCACCCTATACATAAGAAAAGTAGATCATATATATATATAGGCCTGTGTATTGAAAGGAAAAGAAAAAAGAAATGTATTAACTATACCTATAGATCAAAAATACAGACCCATATTATACTACTAAAAAGCCACACGTCTGACTCACTCACTAACATTAATGTTTACCCTCTTAAAGATAAGCTAGAAACTTGAAATTTGGCAAACTTATAGCTTCTAGCCTGTAACCGACGGGAAAATACCAACAAGTTAAAATAACTCATTTTTAACCCCCGAAAAAAAATCAAAATGGTGGAGCAACTTTAAAGTCAATGCGGACCTTTCTTGTGTCTAAACTGTAGGACCTATCAAAAAACGGCTCTGGAGTTACATTAGTTTACATCCACTTGCAAAGAAAACTCCCTGGGGGCTTGGGAGTGGAGCCCCCAACGAGAAACGCGAGTATATAAATAAAACCCCATGATGTGATCCCGCAAACGAGCCACCTTTAGTGATAATTATACCAACATTTGCGGATAGATGGTGTCATGTGGTCAGCACAATGAGCCATGCTTTAATCTCAGTTTTCTAAGCTAGAGATGCTACTTATTTATTCAAGTAGTTAATTTGTACTCACGAGGCTGAGTTTAAACACGTTCCAGACACTTTGCTTTCACAAATAAATTTTGGAAACCATGGGGATCGAACCCTGGACTTGTAGCCAGGAAATCAACCCCTAGACCACAAGGGTGGTCAATAAATTGTTATATAAATGACAATTAAATGTAGATTAACGATTACTTTATGCGTAGTTACTTTCAAATCCATTACTGTTTCAGCTTGGGTCAGTTTCTATTTAAGCTATATACTTTCCAATGTTGTCTTGCTAGGTCTTCTCGTATCTTCATATGCTTTATAATATAACTTAAGACTAGGACAGGCACAACATCCAGTCCCCCAGCCGTTAATTTATCACTGTGAAAGTGTAGACCCATATTTCACCAATTATTAATGTTTCAGCCACAATCTAGGAACAAAATACTTTTTACATCGATCTGGGTTTGGAACACTGATCTCCGATATCACCATAAAACCAGGCAGTACGAGGCTGACGCATTTGTACACGTGCTTAATGGTGAGGGGTTATAATATTGTGATGAATAAAATAATTTATTTCTAAATTATTATATTTTACCACCTCGTCTTACAACATGTTTGCGTTACATAAAATTAAATTAATTTATCTATTGTGATAAAGGATGAGGGTTTGAATTTAGAGGCAGTGTAGACACATTTTTGTTGAGAGTGGTACATAGTCTAGAAAACTACCCACCCCCCCCCCTCCCCCCCAATCAACATGACTGGGATTCTAACCCCAATCTCCTCGTCATTGGTAGTCCATTCCATTGCAAGAGTGATGTATTAAACCATTTTAAAACCTAAACGAGTTTTAAATTAGTTAATTAGTAATTTAAAAATAATATTACCCTTTATTTTCTAGTAGATTCAACACCGAGTTATTATTATATATTAAAAAATATTATCTTGTTAAATAAAAAATATTAACTCATCTGTGTAAATGATAATTCGATAAAACTGCGAATTTCCCTGGTACCTACTTTTCCTTCTTATCGTTACGTTTATTTGAGGTCTACTTTCTGTACACTCCTATATATATTCGTAGTATTTCTAGAAATACAGAACGACATGGTGACATCTCATTTGTTAGATTATCATCTTGAAAACATTACCTCCAAACATCTTCCCGTTCTCTACGCCACAAGAATTTTTTGATATCCCCCCTCTCCAAAAAAAAACCTTCACTTTAGATTCACATTTTTATGTTTGAGAAACCTCTTAAAACATTATTTATGAAATAATCAAGAAGCTCTTTAATAATAAAACATGGTTATCATGATATTTCGATGTCCGCTAGCATGTGGTTACGCTCCAAAGCCGATACTCTTTCCCC
>CABEEJ010000544.1:226647-258598 GCA_901482245.1 Timema douglasi
TGTAGTAACGATAATAACATGGAGGGAGGTCTACTGTTCACAGAACTACTAGTAAGACTGTAGTAACGATAATAACATGGAGCGAGGTCTACTTTTCACAGAACTAGTAGGATGGACCTGAATCGGGAATATTTTCTGAGCCAATTAGGAGCTATTTGCTATATATAGTGTGCGGCTACCTTTAGACAACTTATCGCTAGTTATCAATAACATATTTTAGTCACTGGTAATATTAAATGGCTTTAAATTGATGAAAACCATAATGATACAATACGTACAATTCCAAACGAAGGGTGGTATGGCTTGTTTTGGATAACATAGACCTAAGGTGTGGATTTTAACACCAGTCTAGGCACTAAGTTTTTTTTTAAAATTATTGTAATGATATATGTATAAGAGAAGTAAAATTTATATGAATTGTACGCACACTTACATGGAGTAAGTATGGGAAACCATTTAAGAATATTATCATTACGATCAACCAGGATTTGAACCCTGGCCTCACTATTACCGTCAAATCAGACAAAAAGAGGCTGACACATGATATTATGCGTTAAAAAATGAGGATTTTACATAAGAGTTTTATTGCGTTTTAAGTAGTTCTATCATAAAACGTTTTCGTTTCAAAATAAATTTAATTACCAGACTACCCGCACCAGTGGCCGCATAGAGTAAGACGTCTCTCTTGTGTGTTGGACTTGATTGCCAGTGAAGTGTATATTGGGGTTTGAATCCCAATCGGGTGAACTGATTTTTTTTTTCTCTAAATTGTTACCCACTTTTGCTCTAAATAAAGGCTGTACATTTTCCTTGAACATTATACATTCTATGTCATATAAGCGTAAATCAATGTATGCGTGTAACATGAAAAGGTACTAGCAGTGAGAAAAAAATTGAAATTAGTGGGATTTTTAAATAGATCTAAACAAATAAAATAAATGGCGTTTAACGGCTCTTTTAAGTTAAACATTGAAAGGATGATAGAAGACCAAGGCCTAACTAGAAAACTGCAGATATCACAGTTCACAATTAAAACACAACAAAACAAATAATTATTTAATTTTCGTAGTACATCCGTCCCCTTCTTGAGCAGAAGATAGTAAAACACAGACTGGACTATGGTAGCATGGCCAGAGGTAGGTCATGGTGACATCAATCCCTGAAAATTACATTATTTAGTGTTTTGTTATGTTTTAGCTGTGAACTTTGAGGCCTATAGCTTTTTTATGTTCTGGCCTGGACGTTCTTGTCTCCTTTCATTGTTTAATTAAAATAAGTTTTAAGTTTATTTATTGATTTTTTTTTTATTTATTTTACTTAACTTACTCTGTATATGATTTCAATATTTTATCTTACATAAAATTAGTCAATTATGATTCACACTTCGTTTACAGTGATCAATTACAGTTTTATATTGACACAATCCACTATGGCCCTATCATTTAAGGCCCTTGACTCGGTCAACTGCAAGTCTAAAACCTATTTTGTTGGATGGTGAGCAGGAGGGTGAAAGGCGTGGCGTGGCTTCATAACTTACCAAAGTATCCTTCCGCGCCAACAAGAACAGATGGATCATGGAAAACGTGGATGGCACTATCTACCGGACAGGTCTTGCGGAAGAATCATACGTTTGGAAATATCAGTTTTCTCGAGAACGAATGAAATGTTTATATTAATCTTTTCAACACCCCTTCTAAGATAATGTATCAATGTTTATTAATTGTTACATTTTCTTATTTTTTGTTATGAAGCCTGCAGTTTAATATTGAAAAATATCAATTTAATCGATATTTGATCATTGTTAAAATAAAATAAAAAGTATCACATAATCAACATGGTTCTATTCTTGAACAAACCGTTTCCGAAAAGAAAATGGCAAAACAATAAATATATTGAATATAACCGTTGGTTCCCACGGCTTTGCAGTTCCACGCCAAATGAAAAGGGCCAATCGCCTTAAGCTGCACCATGAGGGAAACAGGCAAGGTAAGCTTGTCACCTTTCAGGGTAAACAAAGTGTGCGCCACCGAGGGATGAATCCAGATTGCTTTCTTTATTTCCACCCCTCAGTGACACAGATAATGGTTAGATGCTTAAGAGTATTTATCGATTAGCTATTAAAGTGGGGTAGCTGTGTGTAAATTTGGCCAATGGCCCCGGTGATACAACGGTCCAAGAATTATAACTTACAAACAATTAGGATAATCAACTGTCGGTTTGATAAGAGTACATTTATATACTTAGCTGAGCCCTATTAATTAATTCGAAGGTCAAATCTCCTTCGCTTTGGCTTCGACACCTATAGTAAATAATTTTTGCATTATTGAAACATTTCGAAGAAAGAAAAACACTTTCATATATTACGAACATATTGGGAACAGCTCACTAGATATGATATATTTCAAAATATAACCATATTTATAGCAGCTACTAAATAGTATTTTAACACCGAATATCGAATAAATAACGTCTAAAACGTTGGTAAGCAGAGGTAAATTAATATATGTCAGAATAAGATATAGTGTGGTTTGTTTCTCTACACCACTCTCTTTATCTACTTGCACGGATAGTTGAGAAATTTAAAGTAGTGTTATGTGACAACCACAATAAAATTATCTTCGAATTTAGCTTTAACTAATCTTTGCACGTTTTAAGCTTCGCTTCGCATTTAAAAGGTGAACTTATCCCAACTCTAGAAATTAATGTACTTTTTTATTAAAGTACATACAGTATATGGGGCTTTTAGAAGAAAAAAATATATTTAGTACGTTGAACTTTTTTAATAAGTAAAATACAGATAAAATGTATAATGGCAACATAGCAAACTTTAGATAAATATATTTTTAACCTTAGATATTAAATATTAGTTTGACAATACAGTGGCTCTATGACATTATCCACTTTATAAATACTATCAGTATAACCCATTCTTCGCACGGGCAAACCCCATAAAACTAGATTAAATTAGGCTGTTCAACAACTGACCGCCATCATGTTGATGGTAACTCCATCTACAAACCTGAGCTAATTGCGGAAATCACAAACCATATATTGCAATTAATAGATATAAAGGAACCTAAATTTGATAGAAAATACTACCTAGCCCACAAACTGAGTGCACCAACGAACCCAATCCATTGACAATGATATATGTACCTAAACGCGATCATAAAATAAGTTATATGAAATAATATATATTGTTACAGAAATATGTTGAAAAAAGAGCATCACATTTCACTAAAGAGGGTAACTTAAATAATTGACACGGTAAAAAAAAAATATCCCTACAAAATTTAAACTTTTACCCACAAAAAAAATTTTTTTTCTATGCTAGATGTGTAATGTTTAGGCTCTTCCATTTTGTGAGCTTCAATTTATAAATTCCATTTGTTAAGACGTCACTCGGTTTTCCAAATTTCAATTTTCTACCCTCTCAAATATTGTTGACTATATAAGCTTAATAAATTATGAGCGCCCCCAATTTACACTCCTTCATTTTTGAATCCTCCTTCATTTTAAAATCTTTTTACTATACCCGACTGACAAAATGTAAATTTTCTAACGCTGTGAGAAATAATTTATTCCTTTAGTTTTGGAAATTTTGTGGACGCCCATTTTCGCAGCCACTCTACATTACTGACAAACTTAAATTCTCTAATACAGCGAAAACAAGTTCCGCCCCCCCCCCTCCCTAATTCATTGATTCCCATTTGAAAAGGTCCAGATTGTAATTGTTATTTGTAGTGGTGTATTTACCTGTAGGTCGAATTCAATTTGTCCACCATACTGATAAATAGTTGTTTATATACATTTTGTATATTTTCAACACCCGCCCCCCTCCCCCAATTTTCTAATTAACTCTGATACATTTTAAATTTTAAGATTAATTTGGTTATATGGACATTTCTCTCCTCCTGTTTGCCAAATTCTAATTTTCTACCTCAGTTCAACATTTTTAAAAAACTATACTCCAACACCCATTTCTCTGAATTCCGTTTTAAAATTTAAAATATTCAGCCCTTAATGTTTATTTGGTGTGTTCCCTAAACATAATTAACGAATTTCAGCTCTCTACGAAACAGAGAAGTAGTCTAATTAGCTTTGGAAATGTTGAGCCACCATCCCCCCTCCCCTTAAATTTCTTCTACTTCTAATAAGAATCTTAAAATTTTAATATTTATTTGGTTATCTCGAGGTGTCATTATACCCTATTGCCAAAGTTTCATTTTCTACCACATTTATAAGTAATTATTTATATTATTTTTGAAAGATTTTAAACCTCCTCCCTAATCCCTATTTCTCTAACTCACTCTTATAAATTTCATATTTTAAGATATATTTGGTTATCTGAGGTTATCTCTTTACCTCTGTGACAAATTGTAAGTCTCTACCTCATCTAAAAAGTTTTTTTTAAAAGAATTATAGCCCCGTACCCCATATCCTTGAACCCTTTTTTGGAATTTCCCAATTTTAGATTTTTCTTTTTATATAGGGCAGCCCTTCTACCTTCCTGTCAATTTTAGCCTTATAGCTCATCTAGAAAAGCCTAAACTTTTTCTGGGAACACCCTCTCTCTCTCTATATATATATATATATATATATATATATCAGATTGCCACAGTAGTTCATATATAAGTCAAACTCTCATAGCGTCAAGGTGTATTATGATTGATAAATTATGTATCATGTCAGTGAAAACATTTAATTTTATTCCCCCTAACAAAAAAAACCTAAGAAAGTTAAACGCTTCTAAGATAAACGTGTTTTCGTTTAGAAATATGAAGAGGCGAGACTTTTACTATCACGATTTGGATAATTAATGTGTTTTATTACTTTTTGGATGTATCCTTTCTTGACACTCATTTCAAACCAACCCTCTTTTCCGTTTTACTCCGCATCCATCTCCTTACCTCAACTTTTCGCCAATGAACAGATTAGATACTTTGTAGGGTTGTGAGGTTATGGAGTGTAGGGGGGAACGGAGGGAAGGAGAAAGCTAGATTTTTGAAGGAGGAAATGTGATCATAAACGGACCTTATTTTCCCCAACATTTCAAGTATAAGGTTTGTAGTTATGACGTCTGCAAAATATCATAAATACGATTTTAATTAAGATAATATTTAGGTTAAGAAGAGATAGATTGCCTTTTCATCAAGTACCAGCAAAGCTTTGGAACTTACAACTCAACCCTAGTGACTGCTATAACCCGCATCGGTGGGCACGTGGTCTAAATGTCAGACTCATTTACTTTGGGTTTTCCAGTGATATGGAGGTTTGGGTTCACATCCCATTCGTTTGCAAAGATTCTATTTGTCTGAAACGCACCACTTTCCCTATACGCATTATATTTTCCTCATCACTAACCCAAGAGTGTAAGTGTGTGGATAGACTGAATAGAAAGTAAGACGTGGAACACCAAAATAAATTGGTTCGTAAAATTCTAAAGGGTACTAGGACGTGGGGAAAAAATCATTAAAAGTCTATATGGTTTGTGAATGGAGTATATCTACCAATAAGATTTTTTCATCTACATAAATCTATACGATTAATTACATTTCCTACTTGGAGATTTCAAAGCTATTTATCGAAGCGGGTTGTATCTTAGCTTGACGCATCTAAGCAGTCTAAGCACTATCACACTTAGACACCAATGTACGAAATAGAAAGAGAGGGAAGAAAATGAACATTTAACCCTGTGAGGCCTCTTGTTTATCAACTGATAACACTTCCCCTCTTCCTCTGACGAGTTTACAAACTCAATATTCTCTTTGCGCCTTGAAAACATTGAAAAAAAAAGACGAGGTTTTTCGCTTATTTACAATAGTGGGGAAAGGATGAAAAAAAAAGGTTGTATTTAGAGGAAGTTTACCAGATCTTGATTGGTGCGAGAGTGAAATAAATCCTTTGGGAATACCACCCTAACAAAAAAAAAAGGCTTTGATTTGAACCCAGTCAGCCCCAATAGTGGCAAACCAGAACAGGGATGTTAAAACCTTATTCCGCGTGCCCACTTATATTAAGTAAGTGAAGAAGAAACATATAATTAAACCTTAAACCTTTAATTCATACACATAAAAAACAGTTTCTGATATGATTTTTATTTTTACTGGCAACATCAATTTGTTCTAATAAAAAATATGTGTCATATTTTCTCCTGTAGCTTCTTCACCGGTTATTTCATAGTAGCTGCCATCATTATTTTAGTACGAATTTCTTTACTGAACTAGTTACGCAAACGTCACCTTGTTAGAAGGGTAACAGATACCAGAGAATCTATTTTTTTTAAGAATGGCCTCTTGAGAAAACACAAATCTATTTAGTTGCGGTCAGCATTGATAGATTTATTACATACTATCATTATTGTTATTTTTGTGAATTGATTATATCTATTAAGGGTGACAGCCAGAGATAACATAACTTGGCCTATGAATACAAGTAAATATATCTAGTAATTTTTCTAGTTGTTTGATAAGATCCCTTCTAATTAAAATTGGACTGTAGTTAATATTGTAAATAACATATTTTATTCCTGAAAACACTTGCGTCTTCATACATTTTTAATAAAATAGTGAACTACATAGAATTCTTCAGACACTACCCGTGCATTAAGGTCCTTAGTATTATTATTATTAGCACCACGTCTTACTAACCGTTCGATTTACACGCACTTACGCTCATGTGTAATGGTAGGGTGATTGTGAGATAAAATGGAGGACCTACAATTTAGCTTGGCATCCCTTACTAGAACCCACAATATTTGTAAGATAAAAAAAAATCGAGCGAAATTTTGGTATTTTGTTAAATATATATTTCCGTTATTTTACCTTCTTGAATACATAATAAGCCCACACACAAACACACACAGTAGGATCTGGCTAGTTCAACATTTGTTAGATCGAAAAATTGGATCATTCGAACCATCCATGATTTCCCAAGAAGTTACTATTTAAATCAATGGTAAAAAATAACATTTAATTCGAATTTCAGGAATAAATATTTGGATTATTTGAAGTCAATTGTTAATTTATTTGAGTTGGTACTCATTTCAAATCTAACATTACGATCATATAAATCACTCATTATACCAGTAATGTCAAATAGCGCTGGAGTTCTTAACGCATAGTAAAAGACAAGAATTAATGAATCCAAACCAGACATTAAATACAATATTTTTTAATATAACCAGTAAACTTAAAGAGTTGGTTTATTAGGTTAAGATAAGAAAACTACAATAATTTATGATCATTAATTGTTTTCAACAAAAATTCATTTAAGTACAAAAACTGATTTAAGTCTGCAATTTTTCCTTGTTAATTTATGCATGTTTTTATAGTTTGTATTTAAATTTTTCATTTTTTTCATGTATATATATTATTATAATTTCTATCTGTATTTTATAAAGCATATATATAAAGTGTGTTTATATATAACATATTTTGAGGTTATTGATTATTTTGTACCAACTGCCTAAGATAGTCATAAAAAATGGTGGTATCTTATAAACCCTTTTAAATATATATACACCCCCACCTTCAAACACATATATATCATATATATAAACTATTAATCAACAATTAAACCATATCATATTTGTATAGTATTACAAATTAAAATAAAATATCCATTCCTCTATACGTCCATTTATTCACTTTAGCTCAACCCTCCCCTCCTGCCTTCCCCCTCCCCGCCCCCACCCATCCCTTCGCCAGCGAATGTAATCCAGAGCCTCCTGGAATCCCTGTGTCCACGACTGACCTCATTGCATTGTTCACCAACTAAAACTTATTGTTTCAATATTAAAGACTTTTGCTAAAACCCTTCCCTCTTTCCACGTAGTACATAAGGAAGGGGCATTGCCCACATTTATAAGACCACCTCCCCCTAGTAAAATAGTAAGGCGGTCTGTGGCGACTGGACACAAAGGATTAGAAAATCATTGGAGGCCATGAGGAAAGCCGGTATTAAGGTAAAGGCTATGCTTTGGGTGGTTATAATAATATAAGAACATTCTCAAACTATAGGAAGGGATAGAGAAAGGCATTGTTAGGTAGCTTAGTATTAGCTACCTTAGGGATATAGTGACTTGCTGTAAGGGTGAGAGTAGGGATTCATTAATAGCCTTGTATAGCTTTCCAGAACCCCCGGTCCGACGCCCCTCCCCCCATACCCCCACCTACCTCTTGCCTAAAGCTTCCATTCCCATGCTTCGTTGAGTTCTAGCAAGAATTGCCTACACGGTATCCTATACCGCCGAGCTTTACACTGCAAGCTTGCACTTCATTTCAATCAGGTTATTAGAATCTTAAGACTGTTTGAAATAATAAAGTTTGAAAATAAAAGCGTACACACAAAGATTCATTCAAAATTTTGAAAATCATTTAATAACCAGATATATATTGACGTGCTATTTTTATCTAGACCGTCATGAAATTACATCTGGATGTCTATCAATATATTTGTTCTAAGATACCGGTAAAATTCGTTAATCAATTTTAATAAATTATTGTGGGGATATTTATTTAAGACTGAGCAGAGCACGATGTGTACTGTATATAGTTTTTCAATTTGGTTACCCATTTCAAGATGGTAGAAGCTCAAAAGATTTTTCGTTAGGTGAATCATCTCAAATTAATTTAGTTTAAAATTCTAAGCAATCGATTGAGTGCCCATAGCTTATTTAGTAAGAATGTTGTAACAATAAGAACATGGCGAGAGGTCTACTGTTTACAGAACTACTAGTAAGACTGTAATAACGATAATAACATGGAGAGAGGTCTACTGTTCACAGAACTAGTAGTAAGACTGTAGTAACGATAATAACATAGAGAGAGGTCTACTGTTCACAGAACTACTAGTAAGACTGTGGTAATGATAATAACTTGGAGGGAGGTCTACTGTTCACAGAACTACTAGTAAGACTGTAGTAACGATAATAACATAGAGAGAGGTCTACTGTTCTCAGAACTACTAGTAAGACTGTAGTAACGATAATAACATGGAGGGAGGTCTACTGTTCACAGAACTACTAGTAAGACTGTGGTAATGATAATAACTTGAGAGGGAGGTCTACTGTTCACAGAACTACTAGTAAGAATGTAGTAATAATAATATCATGGAGGGAGGTCTACTGTTCACATATCTACTAATAAGACTGTAGTAACAATAATAGCATGGAGAGGTCTACTGTTCATAGAACTACTAGTAAGACTGTAGTAATAATGATAATAATATAGAGCGAGGTCTACCTTTCAGAGAACTACTAATAAGAATGTGGTAAGGATAGTAAGATGGAGGGAGGTCTACTGCTCACAGAACTACTAGTAAGACTGTAGTAACGATAATAACATGGAGAGAGGTCTACTGCTCACAGAACTACTAGTAAGACTGTAGTAACGATAATAACATGGAGGTAGGTCTACTGTTCACAGAACTACTAGTAAGACTGTAGTAACGATAATAGCATGTAGCGAGGTCTACTGTTCACAGAACTACTAGTAAGACTGTAGTAACGATAATAACATGGAAAGAGGTCTACTGCTCACAGAACTTTTAGTAAGACTATAGTAACGATAATAAATTTGAGAGGAAAAGATCCACAACATGTGTTTATATAAAACACACTTGAAAATAATTTTCAATTTATATGTATGCAGTTAATAGTGTAGCTTTGAAATATTTGGGTTGAATATATTTTATTGATGCTATGAAATTTGGCTCATAATCTTGATTTTAATTATAAGGCTATTTTGAATACATCACTTGTCTAAATCATTAATTGGACTAGGAACAATAGCCAGCACATTTATCCATATAATTCTGGAGTAGAAATTTCTTGGGTTAGGGCGGTCCAATTGGTGGCCCGCGGACAAATGCGGCCTGCTCTCACTGAACATTTGGCTTCCTACAGTATACTAGAGGTTAATTAAAGGGAAGCACCTTGCTACGGATGTGAAATAGACAATGATTCGAATAAAAGTATTCTTATGATTGAATTTTATTATACATTTATTTTATTAATGAAAATATGTATACATATAAAGTTCTAATGCTATAATAATTTTTGAAAGTTTGTGTGCATTCATATTTCATTATATATTTTTGGGTGATTAATAAACTTTAATAAACTTACTTCTGGCAGTAAATTTTGAAAGATTCACCGACCAAAAATACAATTGATTATGTGTATTACCCACCTCAGTGGCGTAGTTGGCTAACTAGTTAGTTTTGTGTTGAGTTAGACCACCGAGGACGGGGAGATTGAGGTTCGAATCTCACTCGGGTGAACTGAGGGTGGTTTTTCCTAAATGGATTTGCACTATCCCTCATAAAAAATGCGGGTATATTTCCTATTCCTGATCCTTAAAACCATCAACGTAGTTAGTTCATAAGCATATAACTTGAACGGATAGTAAGGCGAAGTGCTAAAGAGGAGGCGGTATTATAAAATTGAAGTTGAATATTTTAAGTTTCAATGACGTTAAACTATGTCTGGTTGATTTGGACTTAGCTAAGTTAGCTTGGTTCACCCACGCTAATCATTTAAGTTAGTTTTACGTATGGTTAGCTTGGCTGAATAAGAGCCTATCTCACAATTGATTAGACTGAACATTAACTACACGATTACGATATAACCGGAAAAATGATAGAAGTGTGGTATTTGGATTTATTCACCTGAAAACTAATAATCGGTATTCAAAATAAAATTAGGTCATCCACGAATATTGTTTTTATTATTTATTTAGCATCGCGTCTTACTACCCGTTCAGGTTATACGCTTAAGTACTAATTACGCTAATTGATTAGAAATTGGGAAGGTTGAATTTAGAGGAAGTGAACTAGTATTTTCGTGGAGGGAGAGTGGAAAACGATTTAGGAAAAACCATCCCCAGTTCATCCAACCGAGATTCGAAACTCGATCTCCCCGTCCTTGGCAGTCGAGATCAACATGACACTAGCGTGTTAGCTAACTACTCCACCGAGGCGGGTCTGAATATTGTTGTCGAGGTATTTTTTATAATTAGTTTTTCCCCTTTTCTTTTCTTAAAAAGTATGCCTGGTGGATATTTTGTAATTAAGAAAATAAATGTATACACACATTAGTAAGTCACCAATCTTTCGACTGGTTTGCTACAGCTCAACACTTTTGCCTG
This sequence comes from Timema douglasi, assembly GCA_901482245.1. Taxonomy (NCBI): domain Eukaryota; kingdom Metazoa; phylum Arthropoda; class Insecta; order Phasmatodea; family Timematidae; genus Timema; species Timema douglasi. The sequence goes on from CABEEJ010000544.1 coordinate 237,798, forward strand.
GCCTGCGCCAAATGTTTTACATCCTTGTACCTTCTTCTGCCAACATCGTCCCCTCTATGATTCATGTACTCCAGTCTTGGTGTCCCTCTTGAATTTATCACTTCCACATCTCCTTTTATAATTACCTTGGTCCAATTATCATGTCTCAAAATATGACCTACCATATTAACTCTTCTTTGCTGTATACCTTTCCAAAGTTTACTTTCCTCATTTACTTTTCTTTGCACTTTTGTATTTGATACCAACTCCAGCCATGAAATTCTCAACACTATTCTTTAGCATCATGTTAAAAAAAAAATTCTTTAAGTTGCGTCAATGGTCAACGATCCATACGTATGCCTTTAGGAAACTTTTCCATAAATTACTACTATAACACAAAACCATAAAAAGAATTTTCCGAAACTCTAATAAAAAAATAGAGACTATTAAAATAGAATCACATGTATCAGATAAACCTATCCGCTACATTTAAGGGACGCTCACCAAAAAAAAATACACCTCATATAGCTTCACATTAAAATAACTCAAGTGAATATGAGTAAGACATAATGATAACAAAATGGAAAACTATGATTAAATCTCCATAAACAAGTAACTATGCCAATTGAATTTTTACTTTCTCTCGACACCGTGGAGAGAGAAAGTATTGTGATCATTAAATTAATGGAACTCAAGATGTTGATCAATGTCGGCGTATCACGACCCCCTGAATCCGAAAAAGTGGTTTTCACGATGTAGTCTGTCTGTCTGCCCATCTGTGTGTCTGTATATATGCCTAGAGCAAAAAACATTTTACCAATAAGGATAGAAATTGGTATTTAGGGTTTTAATATGATTCACCCTAGATGTTTTGGGAATTATATAACTAAGTATAGTTTACAGAAGGTCATAAAAAGTAAAAGTCAATTTTTTTGAAATCTGCGCCAATGATTTGGATTAAATATTCTTTATAACTTATCGTTGTAAAGTAGTAGTGCTATAAATTATTAAAATCTTTTATTTGAAATATATTATTATAAAACCAATAGTTTCTGAGCTATAGGCAAATGTATACTTATATTTAAATTATTATTATTATTATTATTATTATTATTATTATTACTAGCACCGCATCTAACTACCCGTTCGCGTTATACGCACTTACGCTAGTGTGTAATTGTAGGGTGACTGTGAGATTAAAAGGAGGACCTACAGTTTAACGTGGGATCCAAACCATGGTGGAGGCTTGGCATTCCACACATTCACAAGTTGTGATTAATACACGTCTTGTCAGGGGTGAAGGAAGGGTTGTCAATCAGATAAAACTGTTCCGGGACCGAGGATTGAACCCCATGACCCCCAGCACAGAAGTCCGACACCTTACCCCTAGACCGCCAGGTAATCTAAACAATTAAATTAATATACTTAAAGTCTAGTATTATGTAATTATACTATACAGAGTAGTATTAATATCGCGTGTCTGGGAGTCATTTATAAACCAGTTTGTGCTAATATTAGCCTGTACTAATGTACCGTTGTCCAGGGGACGCCCGAATGTACTAATAGTACATACTTTCCATGGAGGATCTTTCCATGTCCTGGTGAGATGAGGTGATGGTGATAGTGAGTATGAGGGTGATAGTGAGTATGAGGTGGCATGAGGGAGATAGTGAGTATGAAGGTGATAGTGAGTATGACGGTGAAAGTGAGTATGAGTGAGATAGTGAGTATGAGGTGGATAGTGAGTATGAGGTGATGGTGATAGTGAGTATGAGGGTTATAGTGAGTGTGAGGGAGATAGTGAGCATGAGGGAGATAGTGAGTATGAGGGTGATAGTGAGTATGAGTGAGATAGTGAGTATGAGGGTGATAGTGAGTATAAGGTGGATAGTGAGAATGAAGACGATAGTGAGTATGAGTGAGATAGTGAATATGAGGTGGATAGTGAGTATGAGGGAAATAGTGAGTATGTGGGTGATAGTGAGTATGAAGACGATAGTGAGTATGAGTGAGATAGTGAGTATGAGGTGGATAGTGAGTATGAGGGTGTGGAATCAGCTATAAAAAATTACAACAAAACTTAAGCCTAGTTAACCAAATTCTGGTGACCTTTATGGTTGTTATCCTTTCGGAAAAAACACCCAAAATACTAGCCGGGAACTGAACCCGGGACCCTAATGTGCGTAGACAGGTGCACTAACCACTAGACCACAGGGCTGGTACTATACATAATTAAGTATATCTAATCATAGATAGAAAATAAATCTTTCAATCCGTTCCATCTGGTCGAACACACACACCAGTGTAATGCAGAGAAGCCGGCGAGGATTAGAAGTTGGTCTAGGTCAACTGAGGAGCAGGGGGAAAGCATAAGGTGGACACAGGGGTAGGTTGAGAGGGTGGTAAGGGGTGCAAGACGAGTGACCACACACACTCCCCCCTCCCAAACTCACCAACCCCGTGTAACATCCCCTAAAGGCGCAGAGGGAAAGAGAAGAGTATTATCACCCTTGAGTCTTCCTGCGTGTGAGCAAAACCTCAGGTGTTAAACTGACCCCAAAACTCCCGGACATATATCCCCCCCCCTTTCAATCCATGCAAAATAGTAAAGAGGGAGGGGGGGGGTCGTGTTGGACAGAGTGTTAGTGCGACCTTCAGCTAATTAAGTTTCTAAGGTCCCAGTATGGAAACAAGGGTTGTTTGGAAAGGTCAAAAGAGGTCGTTTCACATACGAATCACATTGATCAGACCTAGAGGTGGAGTACCTAGGGTTGTTTGATATGTAAGGTAGTTCAAGTATTCTCTTCAAAAAGGTTATCGACGCTGCCTACTTGGGGATTTCCGAGCTACAGTAGTTTGCGAAGCGGGATGCATTTTAGCTTGACGCAACTAAGCAGTCTAAGCACTATCACACTTATACACCAATGTACGAAATAAAAGGAGAGGGAAGAAAATGATCAGATCACCCTGCGAGGTTTCTTGTTTATCTACTGATAAAACTTACCCTCTTCCTCTGACAAGTTTACACAGTCGCTATACAATTAGAGCCTTGAAAACATTAACTTGCTTTTTAAAATCACATTTTTTTGTTTTATATTCTATATAGACATATACTACCACGGACTATTTTAATCAACATCCTGGCAGGAAGACTCCTACAGGACATTTTCGTGACTAAGACAAATAGACTGAGTTGTAAAAAACACGTTTGCATAAACAAAAATCTTTAAGATAAAACTAATAGTTTAGTGACACTGTATGACTATTTTTTTAGAATTATTTAAGAAAGTATGTTTTTTGTTTTGACGTTAAATCTTTAAATTTCGCTGAATAAAACTTAAATTAATTAACAATAGAAATCTTATCTTGTCCTGCCATTACGTCACAGGTAGGCAACGTCCTTAAGGTGGGATGAAGGAGAACAAGAATTAAAATCAGTACTATTGTAGTTTTTATTGCAAAAAAAAAGTAATATTTTTTCACCAAAATAATTAAAATATTCCTCCATTAGATCCTTTTTGATTATTTATTATTATTATTATTATTAGCACCGCGTCTTACTACCCGTTCGGGTTGTACGCACTTACGCTAATGTGTAATGGTAGGGTGATTGTGAGATGAAATGGAGGACCTACAGTTAAACGTGGGATCCGAACCACGGTGGAGGCCTGGCATTCCACACAGTCACAAGTTGTGATTAATACACGTCTTGTCAGAGGTGAAGTAAGGGTTTGGTAATCAGATAAATCTGTGCCGGGACCGAGGATTGAAACCCGGGCTCCTAGCACAGAAGTCCGACGACACCTTATCCCTAGACCACCAGTCTCTCCCTTTATGATTTAAACATGGTGATAATAATAGTTCTTAAATATCTGTCATGGCCCTTTTAACATTTGAACAACATTCTTTTAAATAAAGAGAAAATATAATGTTCAAAGGGCTATATCAAATATTCAACAACAATTGATATTACTATTATGTAGAGAAATTAACTCTTAAGTGTATACTGCATTAATATCGTAATTATTTTGAGACAAATAAGTTTGTGTTACAAAAACTACAAAAATATTGACCTTAACTCACAATCTCTTATATCCCAACTTAAAGGTGTTCGACATATATTTTAATTATTTTCAAAATTGTATTTATTTTTTAATCGGAAAACGTTTGTATTCTCTAGAGTCTAAATAATTGTCAACAAAACATTCATGAATAAAGGGTCAATAATATGCAAAGTTCAGCAAACATAGCAGGCCTCATGATAAACAAATTATAATGTTAATTTACAAATATTCTGTGGCATTGGAGACTAGAAAGTTAATTGCAGCACTTAGAGAAATACGCCTTCATATCCCTTTCTTGAGTTAGTTCTATCCAGTACCCCTCATTACACCCTATCCCTATCTTGAGCTAGTTCTATCTAGTTTACCTCATTACACCCTATCCCTATCGAGCTAGTTCTATCCAGTCCACCTCATTACAACCTATCCCTATTTTGAGATAGTTCTATCCAGTCCACCTCATTACACCCTATGCCTATCTTGGCCCATTTCTATCCAGTCCACCTTATTACACCATATCTCTTTCAGGTCTATTCTAATGCTATCCTTCCCATATACGTCTAGGTCTTCCCAATGGTCTCTTTCCATTGGGTCTACCAGTCAATTCCTTGAACTTATTTCAAAATAATTTAATTTTTTTAATTTCAACTCACCGCATCCTATTTACTTTTGGATAATACGCATATAATAACTATGATTATTGGGTAGGGATAAGTAATTTAGAGTAAATGTACACATATTGACATGGAAGAAGTCTGGAAACCACTCTCTGTGACTAAATTTTTAAGTTTAAACGTGACCTTTTTTTTATAGGCCTGACTAGACACTAAATTTCAGGACATCTCATTTTTAATTTAGCAACATGAAAAGTGGTAATTTTGTATTTATTTTTCTTCTAAAATAAATGTTGCATGATCGTTCTTGACGAGGTAGCTAAGTTTTAAGATTAAATGAGGCTCAAGTCAAGTCATAAGAAAAAAAAAAAGCTCACCTAGGTGGGTAGCGAGGAGTGAAAGTCGTAGTAATGTTTTTGAAAGTTGTAAAACTTGGCATGTTTTGAAGACAAGCTTTGTTAAGTTACATGTGAAAGGCTTCGGTTTACGAGACTGGATGACAGGTGTCAAGATTGGAATGTCGCCATTCATTTAATAATCACTTCGAAAACACTATGTTCATCCCTCCATATCAAAACATTTCAATTCAATTTTTAATTGGGGATTTTGATGAAAGATTTTTATTTAACCTTTTTTTAACTTAACTTTATGACTACATATTTCTTAGAAGATTAGGAGATGAAAAATCCTTAAGGTAAGGTGGAATGAAACACTAGTCATGATCATTATTTATGTAATTAATAATATATGTATATATAATTAACTACATAAATACTGATATATATATATATATATACAAAATATTTGCTCAGTAGTTTAATTCTCTACACAAAGTAAGTAGTCTCAACACTTTTTGAATATTTTTCATAAACATAATTACATTTGAAGAAAAACTTTTAAAATGGAGAACGTTCAATTTATATTTTTGTAAATATAATGACATAAGGAAAAAAATTTTGCTAATAAATGTTATTTATTAATTTTTTATAAGCATAATCACAATTAAACATAAATTTTTAATGAGGAAAAAAAATCTTGTTTAACTGCAGTGATGTAGTAGACTGAAGTTCAAGATATGTTGATATTACTATGTTTAAAGAATTAAAATAAGTGTAGCTAAATAAATATTTTATTTTTGTGTCCAAAAAGTGTTTTTATTGTAAAATAAACCATAAAAAAATGCACTTAACTTGCGTTACCTTCCATCATACCTTAAGAAGAAATTCTTTAACATCAAATAAAAAAAGGGGGGACCTTACGAAATCTATTGTTATCTCCGAAATAAGCGTTAAGAGCCAAAATCTTTAGTCAGTGGACACGTGGTATAAATGTGAAATTTACTTATTTTGATTTGCTTGGGACGAGAATTTTGGTGTGTAAATCCCGGTCTTGTGTACTGCGGGTGTGTGTTCTTCTTAAACGTTTTCCCACCCTATCTCAAAGCGAATGCCGGTATATTTCCTTTGAATTATACCTTACTCATCCCTGCTTTATTAGTTTAATTCAGAGCTTATAACTTGTAAAATAATGATAGTTCCCAAATAAGTGTAAGGAAGCAATTTTCAACCGGTGTGCCAAAGAATTGACAAAGATCGAAAGAGGCGAGAAAAAAAATAGGAGAAAAAGTAGATCTTTTGAAATCCAAGATCAACACTATTTAAAAATATGTAGGCCTATAAAAATTTTAGCTACGAACAATCTTATTGATATTTTTATGGTAATATCATAAAATAAAACTGATGGCATACTTTAACAATTATTTTAGCACCTGGTTCGGTGTTCCGTGATTTTGAAAACGTTGAAAATCACTGGTATAAAGAAAATAGATATTTTAAAATTAATTTAGGAAGTTTTCTGATTTAACGACGTTTCCTACTTGGATATTTTGAAGCTATTTTGCAAAGCAAGTTGCAGTTTAGTTTAACGCATCCAAGTAGTCTAAGCACTATCACACTTAGGCCCAGTTTCATAGTCAAATTTAGTACGCCTCAATTGCGGCGCTACACTAAATACAAGAAGACACCTACCTAAACCAGAATGGAATGGGCCAGTTTCCTATGCGAGAACGGCCCATTCCATTCTGGTTTAGGTAGGTGTCGTCTTGTATTTAGTGTAGCGCCGCACTTGAGGCGTACTAAACTTGACTATGAAACTGGCCCTTAGACACCAATGTACGAAATACAAAGAGAGGAAAGAAAATGAACACTTCACACTGCGGGGTCTCTTGTTTATAAACTGATAACGCTTTCTCTCTTCCTCTGACGAGTTTACACACTCACTATTCTTTTTGCTCCTTGTAAACATTGACTTGCTTTTTAAAATCTTTTTTTTATTGTTTCTTTCAAAGGTATTTTTTTATAAATCCTCTGCAACTCAGGCTATTTGTCTTAGTCACGAAAATGTCCTGTAGGAGTCCTCCTGCCAGGATGTAGGTTAAAACAGTTCGTGGTAGCAAACGTCTTTCTAGAATAGGAAACAAGAAAAGTGTAATTTTAAAAAGCAACTCAATGTTTTCAATAAACATATATTATTGTGACTGTAAACTCATCATAGGAAGAAGGAAAGGTTATCAGTACATAGACAAGAGCCTTCTCAGGGTGAACCACTCATTTTCTACCCTCTCTTTCTATTTCGTACATTGGTGTCTTAAGTGTGATAGTGCTTAGACTGCTTAGGTGCGTCAAGCTAAGATGCAACCCGCTTCGCAAAATAGCTTCGAAATCTCAATGCAAGCAACTTTTAAAGAGATGAATAGGGTTTGAAACCTGGTCAGTTGGGCCTAAGATTTTTTATAAATGTTTGTTCCCCTCTCCTTCCACACAAATACACATACACTTCCCCTACAATTTAAACTTCCGCACCCTTATCATATAAATGTAATTAATGTATACATGCTTACAGCCCGAACTGTTTATGAGACGCAGTGAACAAATATAAATAAAATAATAATGGATTGGAATCGCTTGACTTTGAATTGATATCAAATTTATATTTGTGTGTGTTTGTAGCTTATTATTTCTATTTTCATCGTCTACAGTGATCTTTGAAACTTGCTCCACCTCGGTGAGTGAGATTGGGGATTGGGGGTGGTGAGTGGGGTTAAGTATTCTGCCCCCTCTTTACCAACTCACTCCCTACCCCCTACCTCCCCCTCTCCACCACTTCTTGTAGTCTACAATGGACTAGCTGCAAACTATGGCAAGACCTTGTAATACTACCTTAGCAGAATAGAATAGGAAAGCGCGGATGTGCTAAGGAGGGAAAAGGGGGTGGTTAGGGAGTCTGGAGTGGGGGGGAGAATGGAGTCGAAAATCTTAACGTAAATCCACCATGAAATCGTATTAGTAAAGTACGTAAAAGAGAGTAAGAGGGTGATGTGGAGGGGCTGAGAGGGGGTTGTTTTAAACATCCCTGCTCACCACCTCATCGTCTCCTTTTAGCCTGGGCTGCTTTTCCTTTTCGAAAACCTCCAATCCTTTAGTAGAGAATAGTCTTCTTACAAAACCTTGCCCCCCCAACCCCACTACTTTCTACCGCCTTACTGTCTACTGCTTGCTGAACTCTGCGCTAAGTAGTGTGAATTAAAACTTTGGACTAACAGAGAATTAATGCTTTTCTCTAGTCTAGGAAGACACACCAGTTTAGAAAAGGAAAAGGGGGGGGGGGTGAGTTTATAAGACGATTTGTGCCCTTTTCACACACCCTCCCTCTATCATTATCTACATAATATTTTATAACACTTGATGGCTCAGTAAAATTACACAGGCTAATAAATAACTCCAACAGATGATACAGTTGAGAATTGATTTTGTGGTTTAATAAATCTACTTAAGTACGCTAATTTTATTGGATGAAAACACATTCGATATTAAGAGTTAGGCTCATCTATAAATAGTGCCTCAGTTTATGCTTGTAATGATAACCAAATTTAAGTGTATTGTTTAATCGTATTGTATAATTTTGAGAAGGAATGGAATTAAACTTTAAATCAGGCCAGTACCTCTGCAGTGTTTGTATCTAGATATATTATTGGACAAAATCTATAATAATAAAAGGAAGTGTTTGATTGTGTGCGATGCCCAGCCAAATCTACTGCACGCAGAGATTTAAATTTTTTAATACGGGGGGTCCAAATGCACCTTGAAGCCAGATTTTCATTTTTTTTAACCAACTTTTTAATTAGTCTATTTTTAAAAAATGTTTGAAGAAAAAATTGTTATTCTGGTGTAGAACTACGTTTCATATATAACGTCTCATTTTGAATCTGTAGATGGGTCACGGGCAAAGCCATGCGGGATTGCTAGGCTACACTAATATTATAAAGAGGAAAGATTTGAATTTTTGTTTTTTTGTTTGTAATGGATAAACTCAAAAACTACTAGACCGATTTTAAAAATTCTTTCACCAAAATAAAGCTACATTATCAGCAAGTAACATAGGCTATATTTTATTTTGAAAATTTAATTTATTCCTCAAAAAAATGTCGATAGTCACTCATATTTTATGGTAGAGTCTATGATGATTCTTCAATATGTGTGTTGAAAATAATAATGCGGGGGGGGGGGGCGGGGTGGAAAGGGGGAAGGGTCTAGTAATTAATATAATGATGCTTCAGTAGGATAGTTTCATTTTCTACAAATAACCATATCAGTTTTCTAATATTTGATATGAACATATTGGCATTTGGTAAAGAATGCGAGGGGAAATATTTTTGCAGTCTTAATAGCAAAATTATTTTATTTTTGCAAAAAATAAATTAAATATTTATCCACTACATATAGAGTTTATTTAACAGAAAGTTACCAACAGTTGTTCAATGAACTGTTAAGGTTACCGTTTGAATAAAATTAAACTCTTTTTCTACTGGGAAAATATTTGATTAATTTTGACAAAAAAATAAATAGTTTTGCTATAAAAACTAGAAAAACACTGCCCTTAATACGCGTTTTCTACACAAAAACCTTAAATAAACAAATTAAAACTACATTTAAAAAATAAAAACATGCAATAATTATGACCGAGTGAAGTGAGGAAGTTTTGATTTAACTCAATGGTTTGGAATTTAGTCTGTGTGTTCCATGAATAATGCCAATCGCATTCACCAATTTTAACTAAATGTGGCAAAGACATATGCATGTATATGTTTGTTTTTAATTCTAGCATCTATTTCGAGACTGACTTATTAAAGCATGTGAGCAACAATATGATTATAATGTATTATTAAAAATAGCATCGACTTGTTTTATATCTAGTCTTATCACCAAAGAAAATTATCAAATTCATATTCACGGAGAAATTATAGTAGATATTTAAACCTGAAATCCAAAGAGAAATATTAAGACTATAGTAATGATAAGAACATAACAAAATTCTTAACATGATGTACTTTGCATTTTTATGGTGGCGAAAACGAGGTTTACTGTTCATAGAACTATATTTATAAATATAGTTCTGTGAACGATAGATATATATATACACCCAACGATCTAAAGTACCTTAATATATCAAATATAATATTATAACATTGTGTTTGTGGACTTGGTGTAATTTATTTCTGCAAGAGAATTCACCCTTCGAAGATCAGGCAGGGCTGGGTTTCCATCCTTGTTACAGATGAAGGCCGATAAATTCATTTTTAACTTTTCTCCTCATCTTTTGTCCGTAAATCATTGATTTTAATTTGACGGTAGCACAAACAGGCGAAGTAAGTTCTTTTAAAACTGGTCTTAACCATATCCATGGCTACTAGAATGATCAACTCTGGTGAGCATTGAGTGTGGTAAGTGAACCTCCAAGATCAGGCTCGCTGGCTCAGTCGTCCTAAGGCCAAATTACATTTTTAGTCTTAAATGTGCATATCGATGGCCTAGAATTAAAACCTCGTATCTACAAATTTAGTTGAAATTGATATTTTGGATTATAAGGTGTATCTATTTGAGCTCTGTCTTATTAAGTGTGAAACCCTTGTAATCCTTATAAGCTTTAACTCTCAATAAATACAAGATTTTCATTCTAGACCATCGATATTTTTTTGATGAACCAATTTCAATAAAATTATAAAATTAATGTATCTCATTTTAATCGAATCTAAGAAATTATATTAAATACTTTCCTTTATACATTTAAATACGTGTTTATTTATGAAAGTCATATTAAATAAATTAACAAAATGTAGCTGTAATTTTCTACATTTTATTTAAATAAAGGTTAGAAGAAAGTTTTTAAAAATAAAATGATTTGTATTAATCTAAAAATAAAGAGATTATAACTATAAAAGCTTCTCAATTTTTGTGCGTACATTTGATTTAGGAATTTGTGCTTCTTGCCAATATTTTTTAAATTTGTTTCAAATTAAAGGCAGATTGTTTGTAATTAATTAGTAGGCTGTTTGTTTCCATAGAATTCGTCGAACGCTGGGGGAAAAATCGACTGAGAGTTCGTCTGCATACACCTACCATAAACAAACAAATGAAGTACTAAATAGTTATTTTGAAGTCACTCACAACATGATAGTAGTACGTAGTACTCTTCACTCGACTTTTACTTTATGTGAAATTTCTCCCTGAACATTTCTTAAAGTAAGTTAACGTTAAATTACATTTATCGTGATGACCTCCATTTAAATACACGAGAAATTTTACGTTACGCTATATTCCGTTACGTGGACGGTAAGGTGATCGTAATCCCTGCATCAGTAAATAAATGTTCACATTAAATTGTATGGTGACAAAATAATTTGAAATAGATTTTCAAAACTGACAACTCAAGCCAATACTATATAAAACTGTTCATAAAACGGCAATGAAATATTTCATCTCGCGCGTTATTATAAAAAAGAAATTTAAATTTTTCTTCTTGAAAAGATCATTCTTTATGGTTTCCTTAGCTCAATTCTTGGTATTATTTTTATATATAACTGTTTTCATAGAAGGTCACTGTGTTTTAATTCAAGCTAACATCATTATAATAAATGATTGTACTTATGTACATTATCTTTTTATTTTAAATCATAAGTTATTTTAAGAAACAGTAAGAATAGCATGAGGGGTTTAATAATATGTCAAAAAATTTCAAATTAATTAAAATAAATATGTTCAAACATTCTTCTACCTCAATATGTGAATGATTTTTTAAAAATTGTATTTAAACTTGAAATATTGACTTTCTTTCATTTACATATATTTTTAATCCAAACGATATTTCTTTGAATTTGTTTGGAACTTTTATAATGATCTTTCTGAACTTAAAATAAAGAAAATTAATTAGTCCTGCCATTATTATTTTACTATTAAAAACTCAACAACATCAACAAAGGGAAGATTAATATATATAAAAACTCAACCATGCTAGAAAATATAATTTAATTTTAAACACATTGTTCTATTACGAATAAATCTCCTTAAAAGACATACTTTTTATGTATTCATTTTTCTTTTTAATACATTTCTTGAAACAAAAAAATAATAATTTCTTTTGTGTGTATAGGAAGCTAACAAATTTTTTTTAAGGTTTAAATAAGTTAATTCATATTTGATAAAAGTTTAAAGATATCTTTTAGTGGGAGGGGAAATAAATAAAAGAGAACATGAAAGAAATTGCAAATTCGGGGTTGGGACAGAGTTGGGTGTAATCTTATTTATGTTGGTTAAAAAGTAAGTTAAAATATTATTTAAGGAACTATAAGCGTTTAAAAATAATTCTATCGGAAATAATTCTTTGAAAATGTTGTTGTTGGCAAATAATACTAGGTAACAATAATCTAACCTATTTTCAAATATTAGATATATCTTTTAAATTTTATAGCCTACTTTTCTATTAATATTTATTTAAACATTTTGAATTATTAGCACAGCATCTTAATACCCGTTCGAATTATACGCACTTACGCTAATGTGTAATGGCAGGGTGATTGTGAGATGAAATGGAGGACCTACAGTTTAACGTGGGATCCGAACCACGGTAGAGGCCTGGCATTCAACACATTCACAAGTTGATTAATACACATCTTGTCAGAGGTGAAGGAAGGGTTTGGTAATCAGATACATCTGTACCGGAACCGAGGATTGAACCCCTGACCCCTAGCATAGAAGTCCGACACCTTACCCCTAGACCACCAGGTCACCATCAACAATTTTGTACATTTCAACAATTTTGAACATTTCCCACAAGTGTCCATAAGGTTCATTTTTTTTAAATGTTGACAGTGAAATATGAAGCGAGGGGAAAATATATGTAAAAAAAAACACTTTAGTTTATTTGGCCGGTATTCAAATCCAGACCTCAATAATTAGACCCGTCACCTTTATCTGCGTTTTCATCTACGCAGGTTAATCATCCTAAGTTAATATTAGACAAACATATCATTTGACATGGTTATTCACTTTATATATTTAAAAAAAAAATTTAACTAACAATAACATTATTAGAGCGTAAATCAATAAAAAACTAATACAATTGGGTAATGCATGTTACTACTCTGTCAGTAAGTTGTTGATATCCCACCTTATTTCAAGGAATATCTAAATAAGAATATATATAAAAAACAATAATTTTACCGGTTGTTCTCCATTGATGTGAAGCATGGTCTCTTACCTTGCACGAACAAATGGATTAAGATACCAGAGAATGGAGGAGGTTATATAATGATGAGTTACATACCCTGTACAAACCCAGTGGGAAGATACCATTGGAAAGACCTAAGCGAAGGTTGGCGGATAGCATTAGAATTGACCTGAAAGAGATAGGGTGTAATGAGGTGGACTGGATAGAACTAGCTTAAGATATGGATAGGGTGTAATGAGGTGGACAGGATATAACTAGTTTAAGATATGGATAGGGTGTAATGAATTGGACTGTACATAACTAGCTCATGATAGGGATAGGATGTAATGAAGTGGACTGGATAGAACTATCTCTAGTTAGGGATATGGTGTAATGAAGTGGACTGGATATAACTAGCTTAAGATATGGATAGGGTGTAATTAGGTGGACTGAACAGAATTAGCTCATGATAGGGATAGGATGTAATGAAATGGACTGGATAGAACTATCTCTAGATAGGGATATGGTGTAATTAAGTGGACTGGATATAACTAGCTCAAGATAGGGATAGGGAGTAATGAGGTGGACTGCATAGAACTAGCTCTTGATAGGTATAGGATGTAATGAAGTGGACTGGATAGAACTAGCTCAAGCCATTAGTTTTAACTAGTATATACATAAAAAAAAGTAAGTAGTGTTTATTAAGTTTAAAAAATCAATATAGTATAATGATTACATTTTTATTCAATGTTAGTTTAAAAAACACCTCAACTTTTGTTGAGTGAAATTAAATTTGTAGGTAAATCTTCTTTGAGATAAAGTGGCCTTGGTTATAATTTTTTTTTTTTTTTCATCTAGCCAAGAGCCGACCTTTCTTCCTGCCTTGTCAGAACAAAGCAAAGGGGTTCAGGCGATTTGTGGAAGGACCCTAAAGACGCGGTGGGATTTCGAGGAGGGATTACGGGACTAAGGACGAGATTAATTAACAAAAAAGGAGAGGTTTACCATTCCCTAATATAATTTCTTGTCAAGACAAAAGTAACGTTTCTCCAGTCTCAAACTTAGCATTTATCTTCAGCTGACCACTATTTAGTTGCTGCGTCAGATAGGATTAGTCAGCCATGAACAATGTTGTCCAAACTTTCAAGAAACCGTTGCATTTTATAGTGATGAGGTTGGCCAAACTGAGTGCGTACCTACTGTCCAATTTACATAGAAAATACCTTTTAAGGACGTTGCTTACCTGTGAAGTCACAGTAGGCCAAGATAGGATTTACCAGGTCAGTGAATTTACGTTTTATTTGTCGATTTATAAAGATATGTAACTATAAAGTTGAAACAAAAACTATGAATTATCAAATAATTTAAAAAATAATCCTACAGCGTCTTAATTTTGTTTATATCTTGAAGTAGTTTTTTTTTTGGTAAACGTGTTTTTTATAAATCCTTTAAAACTGAGACTATTTGGCTTGGTCACGAAATGTCCTGTATGAGTCTTCCTGCCAGTATGTAGATTAAAATATATCTATATAGAATAGGAAACAAGAAAAATGTTATTTTGAAAAGCAAATCAATGATTTCAAGAAGCAAATAGTATAGTGAGTGTGTAAACTCGTCAGAGGAGGAGGGGAAATATTGACAGTAGATAAACCAGAGACCTCGCAGGGTGAAGAGAGCACTCATTTTCAGTCCTTTCTTTCTTCTTATATCGGTCGTTGCCTGTGTCACTGCTTATACTGCTAAGGTGCATCAAGTTAAGATGCAACCCACTTCGCAATATAGCTTCGAGATCGCCAAGTAGGCAATGTCGTTATCCCGCTTCAGTGGCCACATGGTCTAAGGTGCTAATCTCGTAGTAGATTAGACTGCAGATGACGGGGAGTGTATGGTTAGATTCTTGGTCGTGTGAACTGAGGGTGGTTTCTCCTATATTGTTTTCCACTCTCCCTTCTAGCAAATGCGGTTACACTTCATATGATAATAGCCTTCATCATTCCTAATATTATAACCAGAATAAGTAGTAAGACGCGTCGACAAAAAATAAGTGCCGCTTAGAAAATAAGAACATGTTAGGCTTATTTTTATTTTGCTGTCATCAATGATAGCTAATATTATATGGCATTGTTATTTTATAGGTATTGATAGTAAACAACTATGGCCCCGATTTTGCTAATATTTCACTTTTATTTTGGTACCTCACAGACAATTCTCATGAGTAAATAATTTACTTTCATGATCCATTGGTTGAGATAATAATTTGTATAGGTCGTTTATTTGTTATTTTCTGTTAATTTTTGGATTTAGGTAATATTTTCTGTGTTTGCGTCAATTTCGATTCATTTGTAGGAATTTTTGAGTCATTTGTTGGTGTTTTTATTTGATAAGTATATTTTTAAATATTATATATGTTTAGTAAATTCTTTAATAATGAAGCATAAATGTTTTCAACACATAGTGGTCGGGATTATAAGATAATGTAGATAAATAATTGTGTACCCACTTTATCTGTTTGTTTGTAAAATACACATTCCTGGTGAGACACTGACACTACGCTAGAAAGGGTTGCGTTAAGAGGGGCAGCTATTACTTCTAAAATAGATATTTGTTGATAAATATCATTTCTAGCACAATGTAAGGTCTTAGTTGTAAAGACTTTTCATTGTATATATATTTTTTAAATTTAAAATAGTTGTAAAATAGATGACTGATTTAGTCATGCGGGTTCATTAAATGTTTTCGTTCATATATTTAGTTCATTTGTTTGTGAATTTAAAATCACTATTTAGAATTTATATTGTCATTTGTAAGTTTTTTTGGTTTTTTTTAAGTTCATTCAAGTCTAAGATTTCATTCGGGATAGTAACTGAAAAAAAGTTACAGCTGTAAATCACAGAACTTAACGTATGAATTCGTGAAATTAAATCTAATAATTTCTCCTTCTCCTCTTTTTAAAGTTGAATTGTAAAATGTAATATCATAATTCATAAGTGAACTCATAGTTGATTTATAAATACATATTATAAAATAACATAATCGGTACAATATTGTGTCAGTAATTAAATCTTTTTTAAATGTTACAATAGCGTTTCTTTTTCAGCTATAAATGCTTAAAAACCGTAAGTATTTACTAGCAAATATTTATCTTTTTATATATACTATTAATAATAAATACAAATCAGTGCCCCATAGCCTAAGTCCTTACTATAAAAAACAGTCTGAATTGTCAAAGGATAGAAGCTCAAGGTTCGAAACCCAGTCGGTTGCATTGATAAGGTATTTCCTACATGGTTTCTTAATCTGCCTCCATGCTACTTTCAGGTACATTTATTATAAACGTTACTCCTTTAATCCTTACAACATAAGCTGGATTGATGCGTATAGCCCAAACGAATGGTGAAATGCGACGGGAAAAAATAGTTAAAACCTTAATTTTAAATGGTAAAATAGGTTTCTATTAGAAAAATGTATTTATAAACGAATAGTGTACATTGCAATCAATGTTAAAACTGTTCGATAAACTTTATTTTTTTAAATAAATAGGGAGCCATTATTAAGTCTTAAAATAGAATAGTCCATTCTAAATTGGAAGTGTAATCCGAATGGGGCTTACAACAGAAAATGTAATGATTTGGAAACTGGATTACTATATTCACGCAGACTAATAAATAATCAAAGTACTGTAGAAATGTTTTAATTCGAAGTCAAAGGGATATGTAAACAAAATTTGAAATATCCAGAATTAGAATTAACCATTTTCGTGATCTGATACACATTACATATATAACCACCAAATATGCTAAATATATATTTAAAAAAAATTATCTATGTTATATAAAACACACATACACAATATAGACATAAAAAATATAAATTTGAACAAAAATTATAAAAACTTGAAAAAAATTAACATACAAAAATCGCAGACTTAAGA
Source organism: Timema douglasi (assembly GCA_901482245.1). Lineage (NCBI taxonomy): Eukaryota > Metazoa > Arthropoda > Insecta > Phasmatodea > Timematidae > Timema > Timema douglasi. The sequence goes on from CABEEJ010000544.1 coordinate 254,924, forward strand.
TGGTTGAGGACGCGCAACTTAATGGGCGTCACGTAATTACATTCTCACACAGAAACGATTAAAGCTGAGCCAACACATCCTCTATTTTAGAAAACTTTGTTCGACATTTTAAGCATATGGGATGATTTAAGAAAATGGTTTTAAATGAGTACTAGCTCGAAAATTACCTAACAATGTATATAAACTTCAAATTATCCAAATTTTACTTCTAAAATTAGAATTAAAAATTATTTTCTTCCATTAATTTAAATAGGAATGTCATGGGGAGTCATGGTCGGTTCGAACAATCCAATTTTACGAATTAACCAGATCCCGCTATAGTCTATTTAATGACAACATAAACACAATAAATAGGACAATAAAAAGATACTATATACATAATTTGAATAACTCGAAGTAGGATCATTTACAACAAATATATATATATATATATATATATTAACTAAAACATATTTTATTTAAAAATATAACTGAACAAATCAATATTTATTATTACCTTGCAATACAAATTTAGTGGACTAAATACGATTTGCTCTCGCATGTTTCATATAGGTCTAAGAACTAAAATAATATAGCAATTTTTATTTAGTATTAATTGAAGCTACATTTTTCAACAGTTATAATCTTTTATGCCAAAAATAATAAAGTTAGAAATAAAATGTCTTTTTCTAATACTTTTTTCCATTTAATAATCGTACAAGTCAATGGTTACCAACCTTTCGATGTTTAAGAACCACTTTCAACTAAACGCGAATGCTGCCTTTTTGGCACAAATATATATATATATATATATGCCAAAAAGGCAGCATTCGCGTTTAGTTGAAAGTGGTTCTTAAACATCGAAAGGTTGGTAACCATTGACTTGTACGATTATNTATATATATATATATATATAATTTATTTAAGTTATTTAGTGTACACTTTCTGAACCGACTTATTATATCACCATGTGACTCATAAACTAATTTAAATCTATATCAGACACAACACCCAGCCCCCGAGCGTTAATTCAGCACTGCTAAAAGGAAAAACCCACATTTCACCAATTATACATTTTTCAGTCAATGACAGGAGTCGAACCCGAAACCCTTAGCTCAGTAGACAAACATGCTATCGAATGAGCTAAGTTGTCGAATTTTTGGACATAATTAATAGTAAAAATAAGAAATAACAAACAAGTGCTATTAGCTCTGAAACTTGTATTAATGTTTTCTTTTCCTCCTCAAATTTTCCAGCACTTGAACAGAAATACATTTCATGTAGAGTATAATATTCTGTGAGTCATTATCAGGCGATAGTCACTGAACACTTTGTTTTGACTAATATTCCACGCAAATAGGGATTGTTGAACTTGGTGATTTTGAGGTAAATTTCTCGCTTCGAGACCGCATGTACTGTTCATGGGTTCAAACACAGCCGAAGTTGGAGGATTTTTCTTGAGTGATAAAAATCCGTAGCACAACTTACTTCGGAGGGGAAGTAAAGTCATCGATCCCATGTCGATTGTCGCGTGTAAAAGAAACCTGGAAGGTATTTGAAAATACCTTTTCCGGTAGAATAGGTAGCCATTATGTTCTTGCTTATAGAAAATTCTGGTGTTCTGATATTATAAGTTGGGGAAAGTGCACATTAAATACCACAAATAAATAAATAAAATAAAAGTAGAGATCGGAAAGAATTGGCTTTCCCACAATGAGGTGAATAAGTTCAGTGTCGTAACACCAAAGCCCGCAGGGCCTGATATACGGGGGAGGGGGGAGGGGGAGGATGGTATTAGAGGGCCCACGTAAAGGAACATTAATTAAGTTAATATAAATTTGGTGGACATAATTGTAATATAAAAACGTATGTCCTGGTTAATGACAATTTAGATAGTTGAATATGTAAATCATAAATGGTTTAAAATTATAACTGAGATCTAGAATTATTTCAATTATTTAATTATGTTTTAAATAGTGCATAATTTTTTTTATCTTCATAAATAATGCTGACTGGTGACGTCCCCAAGATGGACCCGAGGCTAAAACAGTCATTATAAGGTGTGATTAATAAATTAGTAATTATTTAGGATTATTACTTATTACTTATAACAGTTATTAAGGTGTTAGATTACTTGGTAAAGGGGGCCCGAAAACAAATCTTGTGGGGGTTGGGGGAGGGGGGCAGACTTAATCTGTTACGCCACTGAATAATCTAGTTGTTAAGGAAGTCAGACTAGGCCAACTCTGGCTGTTTCAAGGTCAGATAATTTGTAGGAACATGGCGGAGTATCTTGAACTTAAACTGGACACTAAACTAAGCTGGATCTGTTACTTGACAGAATGACAGGAGGTTGGGATTTCCCGGCTCACTACCAAACTAGAGGAAATGTCTGCGTTCCAAAAACGGCTTAAAGCTTGTTTCACAAGCTCGCCGAAAAATAGAAAGCAGAATCTACGCAGTAATTCATACACTTTAAGTTGACCTACCCATGATGCATTGCAATGCTTTAAAACAGCTGAATATCAACATATTTTATTTTCTAGGGGATAAACATATATTCTACATCTTTTTCCTGATGGATGTTTACAAATTATAACGCTGTGTCGTGGCACAAACCAATACATCGATAAACACGCTTTACATTAACGGGTTATTTCTAATATCCTCACAACGGACAACGAAGTTGTCTGCTTGCTTCTGGTTGTACAGCGCATGCGTTGATAAATGCGCATGCGCAATAATTTGTGATGGTTGGTTCTGAGATTTGATTGGTTTTCTTGTGCCGAACATCTCAAGCAGAGCAGCAGACAGCACGTTTCGGTTCTGCGCTAGTTTTTCAGTGAACGTGAGAATCGAAAGTAACGCTGTACAAGCAGATAATTCAGTCCGACAATCGACTCTGGGATACTTGGATGACAACAGATGTGGGTATTCCAAAACAACGTGTCTTGAAAGAATTGATAAATTACCTTGGTACACTAGGAATAGGACTCTCTTCCGAGATAAAGAATTTCTTTGTATAAAGGGCAGTGGCGGCTCGTAGCTAAAATTAGTGAGGGTGCTGCTCCAGAAAACTTTTAGCCTTTGTTTTGAAATTGTGTAAAAGGAGAAAAACATGTATAAAAAATGTATTCAGGAACTTGATAAAATCTTAACAAAAAAAGAGCTTTTTTACTTACTTTAAATTGAATTGTTACAATTCAAGCATGATCTATTCATTTAAAAATGAAATCCATTCTTCTTTAGTTTGCGCTAAATGTTCAATAATTTTCTCCTTGATCTCTGGATAACAATTGAGGAAATTTTTCTCCAATGAAAGTACTGCAAGCGCATTTAGTCTTTTTTTTAAATAAAAGCACTGAAAAAAATTAATCTAATAAAATGGTTAGAAGCAGAATAATAATATAATTTTACACTTTTCTACACTTTATCACATTCAAGAATATGGTACACGGTTTTTAAGCACAACACACGCGGAGTAAAAAAAACTTACTTCCACCATCACGCCAGAGCCGGCACTGCGACAGCAACAGTGCTCCCTCTACCTGGCAGTCCCGCCTTCCTCGCCACCCCCTCCTATGTGCACATGCGCACAACATTCAAACACCACGTCGCTGGCACTGGGAAGCGCACAGTTCCATACAAAGATTTTTGTATCTTTTTCATAAACTGGGGGATGGCTACTGAAGTACT